>JAZAYU010001320.1:0-59059 GCA_038501625.1 Corbicula japonica
TGATACTGCAAAATGTTCTTTTCCAAATCAGAAACAAGATTTTTTCTTTGTATTTTAAACGGCGACCTGAGTCATAAAATGATAATAAGTAACTGGCATCTGTTATTTTGCTTAGAAGAAATTGTGTATATTAACTTGTTGGTAGACATTGTCGCACTATGTTTAAGACGTGAAAACAATTTTTAATCGAGTTAACTGATTATGTAAAAAAATTTTTCGTAACATTAAATTATATAAACAAAGGCAAAAATGTCTTCTTAAATGTTTGTTGATTTCAATAAACACGTTTGAAAATACGATCAATTCAACGCATAACTGCTTTGGCTTTATACATACACCTACCCAATATCCACTCAGCGAATTTTGGCGCATCGTGATGATGATAAATATCATGTAAAAATCGCAAACAGGATATTTTTTTATTCATTTCTATTAATATTGTTTCTTTGTTTTTATGAAAATTACATACCACACATAATAAGGAACAGATAAATATATTTTTATTTTTGTTTATAAATGTGAATCTAATGATTATGAAAACCGTATTTTAAAGGGCTTTGTTAATACCTTAAACATAATAAACAAGGAAGTAGAGAATGTATCAATTACCGAGATAATAAATAAGTGCACTTAAGATCTTTAGATTTATTCTTAGCAATATAAAATCTAATAGTTATAATTGTTTTCTTTAGCTTTCTTTATAAAATTGAAGAAAATTTCGGAATTGCAGGGCTAGGCGCTGTCGCCGTGACGGTGCGAGTTCGCTGCCAGGTAGAGGCAAGATCACTAGGAATATGAAACAATTCTAGAATATACTCTATGAAAGCTGTATGCTTTATAAATAGCAATCTAATAAAAAAATCATCTCCTGAAAACCGCTAAGCTAACATGTTCTTAGATCTGACTTGAGTGTGATTGTTTTAATAGCAGACTCGAAGTTTAACATATAACACGTAGTTGTTAGATTTAAGACAAGTATAATCCTCAGTCATAATTAAGGATTAATTTTATATAAGAAACGTCTTGTAAAATGGCATTGGTTTTGTTTATTCTTATAAAATAATTTTATTAGACGATATATCAATTGCTGAAAGAATAAATATATTTAGTGAAGATTTCAAGACTTAAATAGCGAATTTATTTAAAATATTGCGTAGCATATTATATGCAGCTGCCAGAGTTAAGAGACAGGTAAACATTTCAATTACTGTGCTGGGATAAATTTTCAGCAACTAAATTCCACATACTTTCACTTTCATTTTGGATAGGTTGATAAAAGAGTGACTGTATTGTTTTTGAAAAACCAAACCTAGCCAATGACGAGTACTGGAGTGTGCCTCATTTCAACATCTTTCGACTTAGCAAAATAGTAAAGATCTTAACGTCATAGCAATACCCGTTTCAAACACTGTAAACTAATTGTTTAAAAACCCCACTAAATACCTATTCACCCTGCTAGGTGCCTCTCTTGTATAAAAAGCGACCAATCGAAATAGCTTATTTCATTTTCCCGCTGCATAATAATAGAATACAAGTATCGTTTACAACATTTCATTGGTTTATAAATTATACCCAACAAAAAAAGTTCTGCACACAAGTGTTCTTTTGTGAAAATTTTATAATGTAGCAAATAACTGATATAAATACTTACTTATTCTCAAGACTAATTGTTTTGGGAGTTAAAGACGAAAACAGAATAAAAATTGGTTGGCAAATAACCAAGAAATATCAGTTTGAGTATGATAGGAGTCAACAGTCAAAAGCTGCAAAATTTGCTGTATCAAGGTGTGAAATCTATGCAATCATCTGTTTTATTGCAATTATAAGCATGTACTGTGACGATGCAGCAGGATGTAATCAAAAGTTGATCCCAAGAAATTCCAGAATATTATTCAAACTTCAGTTTTTAATAATTAAATTATCATATTGTCTCACTTATTGACCTAAAGGGCAAAGATATGACAAAACAGTTTAGCGATGATTCGAACAGTTTCCGTTCTGTATTAACGAGTCTTAGCATCCTATTTATTTAGTGTATAAAAACAACCAAGAAATGCAATTAACACCCATTCTTATTTTAGAAAAACACATTTGCATTGTTTTTAATTCAAATTGATTTATTTCTTACTGTCACCAAGGAAGGCCGTGTTGTTCGACATTTGCCATGACGGTCAAATTATCCAATTTGATCTTCATGGCAACTGTCGAACCACACCGACTTCCTTTGACGTCTTTCTAAAAAACGATAGAGCACGTGCAGTTGGACAGCTAGTGATCTACCTGGTATTCTTGTTCACGAATGGAAACTTAGTCCAAATTTGAAAATGCCTCGACTTAATAACTCCATGAGACGGCGCTTAGAAGAATGCCGGGTTCAGCTTGGTGGATTTTATCACTAAAAGTTTAGTGATTTTTGTAACTTTTGTAAAGTAACCCCCGGTGATTTTAACAATAGATTGCTTATAAAGTAGTGAACGGATTTTGTATCTGACTTTTTTACATTGTTGAGTTTGAATGGCTGTTTTATTTGATATGTATCATTTTGTTGTGTTTGGTGAAATTAAAAAGATATTTTATAAAATGTCCAAGTGTGCAGAACTTATTTTGCCGAGTATATGTCAAAAGATAGCTTAGACAGCTGCGCCGAAAAAAAAAATCTGTTTAAAATGTTTCTTGGCACTAGTGGCTTATTAGAGGGGAAATAACCGCCGCAAAGAGTTCTTTAACGTGTACCCCGCAAACCGATTGTACGGAAGGTGCGACTTCTGTTGTTTGATGTTTAAATATGATCTGTATCGTTAAACCAGGATTTAGACGCGACTTCGAAATGTTGGGTTTTCAGAATTTAATGTTAACCAAGTACTCCAAAAACAGGGGGGGGGGGGGGGGGGGTTAAAGAAATTAGTTTTAAATAAACATGATTACAGATAAACCGGCATTATAAGAGCCTGTTTGTATCTTTAAATTAATACATTGTCACTTTAAATGAAAGTAATCAAAGGGTTTTTCATACGACAACATAGTTTCGCGTGTTTATTCTTTACTAATGACGGAATTAAAACACTACAGAAGTATTCAGATACTGCTTATAGTTCAGTCATGTGTGACCATGGGCGATATTCGCAGAACCTCTGAAGTGCTTTTACCGTTTACTATCCAAGATAAACATTTATTTTAACTGCTTAAACCATATTTACTGTAATCATTGATTAAACTCATTTTAAAAGTGTTCAATAAAGTTAAAACTACCCCCGCCCCATTTAAGCCAAGTTTTTCTTAATCAATAGATCTTAAAGAGTTGTTGGTCATATAAGAAACATTTCTTTGATATTTAATCTAACCAGAGGTTTCTGAGAATAAAATTTTCAAATGTTTTACACATTTCTCAATAATAATGCGTTGTGGGATTACAGGATCTATTATTATTTTTATACTGGTTTCAGCACCATGAAGCTCGTACTCTGTTTGCTCGTACTCATCCCATTGGTGTATTGTGCAAGACTCGAGGAGAGATTCTTCCTGGATAGCTTAGGAGGAGGTACCAGCGGCTGTAAGTAGAATATTGTTACATCTTTTAATATTTTCTCTTAAATAACAAGCTTGTGTTCAAGAATAAAATATACAACAGCATGCCTCGAACTTTTGCTATTACATGATTTATGATGGTCATTTTGATAATGGACGAACATTTCATTTCCTTCGGCTTGACATATAGCATAGTATATAAGAGGACAAAAGAAATAATTAAAAGTTTTGACCTATAATTTTCAGCATGTAGTATAATATAAGACAAAATGGGACATGAAAAACAGACTTGACAAAACAGGATTTTCAGTTATTGCCTTATCTTAAACCTTATTTCACTGGCTCTATAAACTCTTCTCTAGCTAGATTACATTCCCCTACAATTATTAATAGACATTTAATTAACGGTTTTCATTTAAAAAGGTGAAATATGCATATCAGGAATCGCCACACTCACAAAACACAGCCCCCACACGCAGCGAAAAAGAAGAGAGGAAGAGAAAGCATGTTTGTTATAAGTATGTCAATTCAAATAAGACGCCACAAACAATTAACGAAACAGAGAACCTTTGGGGATACCGCCTTGGAACGGTCAGTGGCAAAACAAAATGCCACTGGGGATTTAAACCAGGTTCTAGGGTGTACCAACCTCACACTTGCCCCAACAGGTTCTCATTTTTAGGTATGCAAAAATGCAAAACAATTGGGTTTCACGCTCACTTTAAACAATCCAACTGTTGTTCATACCCAAATGGAAACCATCAAATATCGATTCAATCCTGATATTAACACACATAAATACTCACATTAATATAGAAATTTTTAGAAGAAGTCGTAGTATTACGACTTTTTAATGGGTATGATATGAGCCACGTTGGTGACAAAGAGAGTGACGGCAACTCGTGACAAAATATGCTTGCTCGTTTATTGGTTTTTACTGTAGCCACGCTCATAAAGTAATACGTCAAACTGCGTACCATCAGAAATTATGTTTCATTAGATGAATGAGTCTTCAAAGGATGTAGAAGTTGAAGGGATGGTTATTTTGATAACAGAGAAATCTGGAGATCATAAACTGGACTTTAAACTGGGTGTTCAAAAATAAAAGCATGTTGTATCTGTGACATATGAAGATCGCCTCTATATGATTAGGGAGCTTCTTAGATTAATTGTCTAGATAATAAATTATTTATAACCACATACTTCTTTATAAACGTAATACTTCTGAATTTTCAGTTTTCTACACATGTTGACGAATTTTTTAAAATGAATCGTTGATAAGTAAATTATAATTTCCAATTTATCGACAGTTTTATGATTCTAATTACCAATTAAAATGCTAAAACTGTGTTAGTAGCAATGTAACGGTGAAGTTGCATAATCACACAAAAGACTCCAGAACTATCCCGAATAAGAGCAAATTTTAAAATTTAGTGAAATAAATATAAAAGAAAGTAAACACTTTTCCGGCTGTGTCTGCTGGATGTGGCAATTCCTTTTATGCTTATTTCACTTTTTTCCGGGGGGGGGGGGGGGGTATCAAAGAAGGTGTTCACTGATAACGTTTATAATTTCGGAAATTTGTTATCATTCAAAACTTCTGTTTATACAACCGTTACACTCAATCACTTTTGAAAGCATTGTTTAATAAACCCTGAATGTTATTCCGAATACAACATTACAGGATATAATAAAAGTTCCATTTTAGTCCAACCTCATTTATATACTTATACTTACACTCTCTTACATACAAACAACAACAACAAAAACATTAAGTTTAAGCAAACCATTAAAACACATACTATCACCTAATTTGTAATTTTTTTATATATGTTTAAAATGGTTCGTCTTTTCCGTATGTCGAAAGAGGTTGTGAAAACAACTGTTTTGTCTTAGAATCAATTATTTAAAATTTAAGGACACAAATTTACCCGTTAGAGTGAGTGTTTAATACGAAGAAACTCCTCGAAATAAAACAACTATGCAGACTTAGAGATAAGCCAGCAATTTGTTTTGTTATAGTGGTGCAACAGCTTCAAGGAGTTTTGGGATCGGATGCAACTGAGCAGGCCTGTGAAGCAGAGTGTGCACACCTTACCCATGGCAATGCAGTGCTCGGCCTTTTGTGCCCAGTTGCATGTAAAACGTAAGTATATTTCTGCACATCTGACAACACATCTAAATATATTCAGCGGAAATACTATTTCGATGAAGAAAACTACATTCGGGCCAGTGCTGAGTAGTTATCTCGCGAACAGATTCAAATAAACCAACTTAATCATTTTTATATGTGTATAATTATGTTCTGATAGTATAACAGAATAAAAAAGGAAAGTAGTTATGAACTATTTTGATTACATTTTTTATCATTAGAGACGTATTATTCTAGTGTTCAAAACTATAAATTGAAAGTGAAGAGAAGTTTGAGCTATAATTTGTTTTGGAATGTTTTAAACTTTAAAAACTTTATGAAAAATCTATTTCAAGAAATCCTACATCGAAATTAATAACATCTTACACTGAGAGGTTTTAGCATTGCGGATATGGTTTAGTGAAAAATGCAATATAAAAAGATGATACCAATATTTAAACATAATTGTTTCTTATTTTCAGGTTACAGTCTACTCTGAGCGGTTAAAAAGTTTGAGTAACTTTTCTTGTTAAAAATAGAAATAATAAACACTTTGTAAACGTCGTTTTCCTTCTTTGTTTGACAGATAGTCAGCGTAAATGGCAGAAATGTAAATGATCTATATGCAGTGCCGAGTCATCATACAAATACCTAACTGCTTTCAATATACATGTGGAAATCCATAGGAAGCATTATATGAGATATAATGATAAATTAGAACATATTAATAATACAACCATCTTTAAACAGTAATTATTTATTATTTATATCTTGTTATAGTTAAGTTCGAAAACAATGTCATAGTGTGAAATTATGATAAGTCTTTACGGCAAAATACCCATTGACAATACATAAGGATAATTATTAAAACGCACAAAAGTCCTTCCTGAAACTTAGCTATTCAAGTTATTTCCCCAACCATGCTGCTTATGTGACATTCAGAGACTGACGAAATAAATACAGCTCCATAGATGTTCCGTAAAGTCAAATCAGCCAGATTCCCAATCAATCCCAATCGAGTGATTGTTTGATGATCAAATTGAATTATGCATTTAAAAACAGCACACCCCCCCCCTCACAGCCAAAACAGTTGAGTGCAAAAGAGAACGTGTGTTTTGATAAATGATCGGCTTAAACACAACAAACAATTACTGGAAAAGAGAACTTAAGGTCCTTGGTATGGTCAGTGGAAAAACATTATGCCACTGGGAATTTAAACCAGGTCCTTGGGTGTACCAACCTCACTCTTGTCCCAACAGGCTATCATGTAAACAAAGAAGCTCAAGTTGTCTTGGTGAAAACAATGTACCTTTTGGTAAGCTGATTCAGACTCATTTGTTCAGTGAGCATTTCAGCCCGAACGTCAGGTTTGTTTTCGATCGCCACGTGGCGTGACGACATCAGATATTCAAATCAAGACATGTTAAACATGAAAAGGCTTACTTAAACCGAACCTGCAATATTCTCATATTGCCGTGTTCGTTGTCTACTGTCAAAAAAAACGTCAACATTATATTCGTTTAATCATCTACAGCCGCCAGTACGTTTAACACGCATTGATTTTTAATTAATCTTCTTCTAAAACAGTTAATATAACAAACATGCTCTCACTTCCTTTCTTCTTTTTCGCGGCATGGGGAGGATGTGTTTTGCGAGTGTGGCAATACCTGACATGCATATTTCACTAATACGCCCTACCCACTTGGTTTAAATGATAATATCAAGTTTTCAGAAAGTGGATAAGGAAACCCATGACATTGTTAGAAGAACTCATCCACTTAACGAGTTTGCAAATCTTATTCTGTGTTACACTAAGCATGTTCTCAGGCCACACATTGACTTGGAATCTGAGAATCAAAGACATTGCCTGACATTTTCTTTTTTCAAATAAAGGAAAAGATTTTATTGACTTTCCAAGTATAATTAAAGATAAAATAATTAAATCCGCTGTTCCTAATTATTTTAAGAATACTGAATCGCGGCGTGGACAGTAATATGCATACAAAATTAAATAAATATACAGACTTAGAGATAACTGGCAATTTGATTTTTTACAGTAGTGGATCAGCTTAAAGGAGTTTTGGGCTCGGATGCAACTGAGGCTGCCTGTGGATAGGAGTGCCAAGTTCTTACCCACAACAATGCATTGCTCAGCGCCCTGTGTCCAGTTGCCTGTCAAACGTACGTATGTCTCAGAACATTTAGAATATATCTTAATATAATAGGCGGAGGTACTATTTTGAACAAGAAAACAGCATTGATTCAGAAGCGGGTGGTTTGAGTGTTATCACACAAACTTACTGAAACAAAGCACTTTCAATTTCTGTTTTCCAGCAGATCACACTAACAGTTGTAAAACGCAAAATGAAAGTGAATAAAAGTTATCGTTACTACACGAGACCATGTTGATAATGCATTGCCCTTCACACGGATCCACTGTTTCGTGATAATAACTATCAGGGACCTGGACTGAAGGTTATAAAGCTGAGATTGGAAACCAGTCTCAAATCTCAAGGATCTGATTGGCTGAAATGGCGACTGGTCCCATTTCAGCCAATCAGATGCATGAGATTTGAGACTGGTTTCCAACTAACCAATAGAAATAAGGACAGAAGTACGAACTATTTTTAACAATTTATGTCATTCGGAAATTACAATGTTTTAGTGCACAGAGTATAAATTAAAAGTGGAGAGAAACAGCTTCATATGAAAGAATTATTAATTCTAAATTTAACACTCGGTAAGTTTAACCCGCAGATTAAGTTTTGAACAAGCTGCTCCACTAATATAGAAGCCAACTAGATGGTTTGTAATCATTAACAAATAAACATGATTAAACATAACTTTATTGTTGAACGTAAATTGTAAGTGATAAGGAAGTATATATTATTAAGCAATAGATTGTTTTGGTGGTTTTAATTAAAAAATAAAAGCTTTTATCGAAATTCTATTTCAAGAAAAAAAAAATCAAGATAACCAGAACAAACTACAGTACACGAAATCTCAAAATGAAACTGACACACATCTTATACTGTGTTTTTGTATTGTTTAAGATTGGAATAGAACAGATGACACTATATTGTATGATAACTTTTTGTTGTCTCTAATTTTCAGGTTACAGTCTTCTTTGAGCGGTTAAAAAGTTCGAAGTTTTTTTCTAGTTATTTATATCAATAATAAACATAATATAAATTTGTATTGTTCATAATACTTTGTTGTTCACCATGGGTGAAAAATCAGTCAGCATCAAATGCATTGCTGAGTCATCATAAATAGATGAAAAGGGGCATTTGCATGCCAACGAACACGACACATATGAAAAAAATGCGGGCTCGGTTTGATTGAGCCTATTCATGGGCGGTAATGTAAATGCATATTACTGCCCAGGCCGTCTAGCCCCGGGTTGAGAACAACTCTATGTTTACACAAGTATATAGTACAAATTTGATCCATCCCAAACGATGGTATGCATATGGCGGTGAACATGGAACCTTCAATGAGGTATTTTTAGATTAACACCATTCCATGATCAGCGGCATATGGTCCCCAGATGAAAGAATGGGTTTGCCATAAACGTGAAAAAATGAGCGAAACTGAATAGAATAGAATTTGATAGGGGATCAGAGAATATAAATCCTGCTTATCAACGGGAACGATAAAGGGACAAAATAAAAAAAGGTAATATATTCATATCAGGAATAGCCACACTCAAAAAAAAACAGCCTCCCCACGCAGCAAAAAGAAGAGAGGAAGAGAGAGAGAGCATGTTTTATATAAGTATGTCAATTCAAATAGGACGCCACAAATTACCGAAGAAGAGAACCTTTGGGGATACCGCCTTGGAACGGTCAGTGGCAAAACAAATTGCCACTGGGGGTTTAAACCAGGTTCTAGGGTGCGCCAACCTTACACTTGCCCCAACTGGTTCTCGAATCACAAAACAAGCACAAGTTGTCTTGGTGAAATAACTCCAACCCACCCATCGGCTCAACAATGTTGCATGCAAAAGCACACAAACAGATAAAACATAAGAAGCTAATAGCATTGCAAAGCCAAAGGGTAGGTACTCAATGATCTTTCCGAGACCATAGCTCCTGGTGTAAAATCAGCAAGAACACGATGAAAGGGATAAAAGAAACGAATCGAGCTTCTAAGTTCTTTTAAGAAAAGATTTCCCCATAAACCTTCATAAACTCTTAACCCCTGCCAACGTCGTGCAACCAAAGAGGTAAGCATAATGATCAACTGTAGATGGGTTAATCACCAGGCCTGCAGAGCGCTGAAAAATATCATGTTGGTAACCTTTCTTTTTAAATTTACAGATGGTTCTTACAAATAACCGAGAGAAATTAACATTGCCTTTTATCTTCTTAAGTTTGTAAATTAAATCTCCATAAAATATCGGCTGTGAAATACCTTGTTGCAAAAGTGATTTTAAACTGCATCTGTATTTATGAATTAGATCTGGGTATCGGCGATAAAACTTGTTTTTCCTTAATAAATGATACCGATAACCCTGTTTTAAAAGTTTTTCAGTAATGCACAGATTACGTTCATTGAAATCATTTACATCGTTGCAAGCTCTTTAAAAGCGAACAAGCTGTAAAATATAAACCCCGTAAGATGTTGCACGAGGAACATCGCCGTCTAAAAAGGAAAATTTACTATATTAAAATTAAAGTCATCTCTTTTACCATATAATTTAGTAGCGACGTATCCATTTTCAATAGACAGATTTAGATCAAGAAAGTTTGCTTGCTTTTCTGAAGTGTTCGCTTTATTTAGCTGTAGTTCTTTAAGATAAATCTTGTTAACCAGTGATGGAAAATGGTTATTATCTATATTTAATAAATCATCAAGGTATCTTCAGGTGTTATTAAAAGCTGTAATAATATCATCTTGAAGTTCGGTAGAAAAAGATAACATAAAGTCTCTTTCATAACAGTATAAAAACAGATCAGCAACAAGGGGTGCACAATTAGTACCCATTGGAATGCCAATTACTTGTTTATAAATAGAGGTACCAAATCTCAAATAAAATTATCCAATAAAAATGTGAGCGCCTGGATAAGGTATTGACAGGTCCAAGAAGTATAATTATCATAAGAACCATCTCTATTTTCATTACAAGAAATAAATGTTTTATTTTCTCTAGCAAAAGTTTTTTCAACGAGACTGGTTAGCTTGTCTCTTATCAAATTATGAGGGAAAGAAGTATATAGAGTTGAAAAATCATAAGTAGACAAACAGAAACAGAACGCCTGAATATTATTTGATTTAGCTTCTTCAAAACGTCATTTGAATTTTTTATAGACCAAAATAAATTTTTGCCCGCAATACCTAATTACTTGTTCTTTTATAGCTGTAAGACAAGATGTTAAGAGCACGGATAATTTTGTTGAAGTAAAAGAACTAGAGTTTACAATAAATAAAGCGCTGAAAGCGTTGAAAGGCAGTTGCACCCGTTGAAAGTGTTTGCCGACATGAATATTTTGATACAACAACAGTATGTTGTTTCTTTTTGACTTACATACGTAAACAATATCAGATATAAGTAAAAGGATTTGACTTTGAATTTCCTATGGCGGCTGAACAAGGAATGATATTAATATGAAAATACCGCTTTGGAGGTTCCAAGTCCATCCGCCATAGGCACATCATTGTTTAGGATGGTCAACATTGAACAGGCTTAATCAAACCGAACCTTCATTTTTTTCATATTTGTCGTGTTCGATGGCTTTCAAAGTTCCCTTTTCATATGTTTCTCATTTCCATCTAAGTCTCCCAAACAATCGCCGAAGACCATCGGAAACAAAAGACGAAGCGATTTAGGAAATCGGGTTGTCGCCTATTCCATGCCAAGTTTTTTTTATTATATGGGGTCTAAAGATTGTCGGTTTGAAGAAAGAAGAAAACCAACGCGTCCGCACATATCCATCACCAGCAAGAATAACTTGGCAGTACCCATCATTAATGTCATTGAAGATTTCGATTTATGTATGTTCTTCATACAATTTGTAGATTTAAAACTAAACAATTTCACGGAGTTCAGAAAAGGAGCTAGGTTATATTGTCTGAATAAAATTCTTGTTTTAAACCATGTCAGTGAGGGAATGATAAGTAGCGACCATAGTCTCTATTTTTGACCTTGGTCTCCTGTGGATGTTCCGGTGTTTAATACAAGAACATAATTACAAGTTAAATGTTACAAACGCAAATTTGGTATTAAAATGAGCATTCTATTATCATTTGCTTATGAGATTTTAAAAACGAACGTTTATTACGAAACAAATGCTCAGAACGTTGCTTTATTGTCAACATAATGACTTTTGAAGAGCGATTTTGCAAGTTTTGCGATGTTTTGGCGCATTTGCGGATAATGTACTCAGAAGTTATCGAAAGTTTGGCGAATGCGAGATTACATTTTTTATATAGAATATTACTATATTTATCTGATATATGCATTTTCAAAGAAATGCGAGACGATTCACTCCTTAAAATCGCATCTATCCATTCTCCTCTTGGGATCTTGTGAACGATTGGTGTTTACTATTTATTTGAAAATTGGAAAAGAAAATGCAGTGGGTAAGAACTGCAACAAAGACTTTGTTTTCATTTTTCTCTCGTGATTACAGTAAATATGTATGCATGGGGTTCGTAGATCTTTTATCAGTTCTACTGATTCTCTCTGTTGTTCAAGTGTGCACTAATGATCTATTTAGATGGTGCGTGGTATTTGAAATTAGATCATCACGCATTCCTTATCGCATATTGCATATAAATAGTGCATCGCTGTAGACGTATACACCACACACACGGAACCTTTCAGAACTGTGACAATCAGGTAATGTAATGATATTTTAACAGCTTATTTTATAGAGAAAAGCTGCCTTCAATAGGCCATTGGAATATAAAAATGTTCAAGTACTATATTTCTATTTATATTAACTTATTAAGTGTATATTTATGTTTAATGAGTATTTAGATCGTGTAGGAGTCACATTAAATGATTTATGTTTCTCATAATATTTATATATTATATACTTAACATTTTCCTAAATTAGTCATTAAAAAGTGGGGTATGGAATATTCTTATAAATATTCATTTATGACATTACGGTGGAACCCGACACTTTGCGAATTATCGAATTTCTTTTTGAAATTTGGTATGGTATTCATTGACGATGACTCCAGCATGAATCCACAAATGGTTTTTTGATTAATCAAATAGTTGTTTAGATGTTTGCCTTCAAGATGAAAATACCTGGTCACAATATGATAAATCTTATATCACAGGAAATGTATTTTTAGCTCCAATTTACCTGTGAAAGAATAAATGAAATTGAAAACCCCAATTATCGGCAAGCCCCGAAAAAGTGTTCGGCAATCCCCGAAAAAGTGTTTGGCGAGCGTCGTCGACGTCACCTCAGAAAACTGGCGTTGATAGATAACTTTGAAGGCAAATATCTAAACAACTATTTGATTAATCGAAAAACGGTTTGCGGATTCATGCTGGAGACATCGTCAATAAATATATTACCAAATTTCATAAAGAAATTCGAAAATTCGCAAAGTGTCGCGTTCCACCTTAAATTAATTTTTTTTATTTACTTGTGTCCGGTGAATTTTCTGTTATAAAAATCATAGTTATAATTTAACATGAAAACGAGATTAGATTTTTCATTTCTTCTTTCATTTAACGTTTTACCAAGTATGTAACATTTAGACGGAACGAAGTGATCTGTATATATTTATTTACATATTACTCTGGATAATTATTGATACGACAAAGTTCACTAAAATTGATATGGTCGTACAACAACCAAACATGCAGACAACAGGAATATATAAAATAGTGTCATGTTATTTTTTCTTTAAATAATCTAATGCTGATACTGCAAAATGTTCTTTTCCAAATCAGAAACAAGATTTTTTCTTTGTATTTTAAACGGCGACCTGAGTCATAAAATGATAATAAGTAATTGGCATCTGTTATTTTGCTTAGAAGAAATTGTGTATATTAACTTGTTGGTAGACATTGTCGCACTATGTTTAAGACGTGAAAACAATTTTTAATCGAGTTAACTGATTATGTAAAAAAAATTTTCGTAACATTAAATTATATAAACAAAGGCAATAATGTCTTCTTAAATGTTTGTTGATTTCAATAAACACGTTTGAAAATACGATCAATTCAACGCATAACTGCTTTGGCTTTATACATACACCTACCCAATCTCCACTCAGCGAATTTTGGCGCATCGTGATGATGATAAATATCATGTAAAAATCGCAAACAGGATATTTTTTATTCATTTCTATTAATATTGTTTCTTTGTTTTTATGAAAATTACATACCACACATAATAAGGAACAGATAAATATATTTTTATTTTTGTTTATAAATGTGAATCTAATGATTATGAAAACCGTATTTTAAAGGGCTTTGTTAATACCTTAAACATAATAAACAAGGAAGTAGAGAATGTATCAATTACCGAGATAATAAATAAGTGCACTTAAGATCTTTAGATTTATTCTTAGCAATATAAAATCTAATAGTTATAATTGTTTTCTTTAGCTTTCTTTATAAAATTGAAGAAAATTTCGGAATTGCAGGGCTAGGCGCTGTCGCCTTGACGGTGCGAGTTCGCTCCCAGGTAGAGGCAAGATCACTAGGAATATGAAACAATTCTAGAATATACTCTATGAAAGCTGTATGCTTTATAAATAGCAATCTAATAAAAAAAAAATCATCTCCTGAAAACCGCTAAGCTAACATGTTCTTAGATCTGACTTGAGTGTGATTGTTTTAATAGCAGACTCGAAGTTTAACATATAACACGTAGTTGTTAGATTTAAGACAAGTATAATCCTCAGTCATAATTAAGGATTAATTTTATATAAGAAACGTCTTGTAAAATGGCATTGGTTTTGTTTATTCTTATAAAATAATTTTATTAGACGATATATCAATTGCTGAAAGAATAAATATATTTAGTGAAGATTTCAAGACTTAAATAGCGAATTTATTTAAAATATTGCGTAGCATATTATATGCAGCTGCCAGAGTTAAGAGACAGGTAAACATTTCAATTACTGTGCTGGGATAAATTTTCAGCAACTAAATTCCACATAGTTTCGATAAAGAGTGACTGTATTGTTTTTGAAAAACCAAACCTAGCCAATGACGAGTACTGGAGTGTGCCTCATTTCAACATCTTTCGACTTAGCAAAATAGTAAAGATCTTAACGTCATAGCAATACCCGTTTCTAAAACTGTAAACTAATTGTTTAAAAACCCCACTAGATACCTATTAACCCTGCTAGATGCCTCTCTTGTATAAAAAGCGACCAATCGAAATAGCTTATTTCATTTTCCCGCTGCATAATAATAGAATACAAGTATCGTTTACAACATTTGATTGGTTTATAAATTATACCCAACAAAAAAAGTTCTGCACACAAGTGTTCTTTTGTGAAAATTTTATAATGTAGCAAATAACTGATATAAATACTTACTTATTCTCAAGACTAATTGTTTGGGGAGTTAAAGACGAAAACAGAATAAAAATTGGTTGGCAAATAACCAAGAAATATCAGTTTGAGTATGATAGGAGCCAACATCAAAAGCTGCAAAATTTGCTGTGTCAAGGTGTGAAATCTATGCAATCATCTGTTTTATTGCAATTATAAGCATGTACTGTGACGATGGCAGCAGGAAGTAATCAAAAGTTGATCCCAAGAAATTCCAGAATAACATTCAAACTTCAGTTTTTAATAATTAAATTATCATATTGTCTCACTTATTGACCTAAAGGGTAAAGATATGACAAAACAGTTTAGCGATGATTCGAACAGTTTCCGTTCTGTATTAACGAGTCTTAGCATCCTATTTATTTAGTGTATAAAAACAACCAAGAAATGCAATTAACACCCATCCTTATTTGAGAAAAACACATTTGCATTGTTTTTAATTCAAATTGATTTATTTCTTACTGTCACCAAGGAAGGCCGTGTTGTTCGACATTTGCCATGACGGTCAAATTATCCAATTTGATCTTCATGGCAACTGTCGAACCACACCGACTTCCTTGACATCTAAAAAACGATAGAGCACGTGCAGTTGGGCAGCTAGTGATCTACCTGGTATTCTTGTTCACGAATGGAAACTTATTCCAAATTTGAAAATGCCTCGACTTAAGAACTCCATGAGACGGCGCTTGGAAGAATGCCGAGTTCAGCTTGGTGGATTTTATCACTAAAAGTTTAGTGATTTTTGTAACTTTTGTGAAGTAACCCCCGGTGATTTTAACAATAGATTGCTTATAAAGTAGTGAACGGATTTTTTATCTGACTTTTTTTATATTGTTGAGTTTGAATGGCTGTTTTATTTGATATGTATAATTTTGTTGTGTTTGGTGAAATTAAAAAGATATTTTATAAAATGTCCAAGTGTGCAGAACTTATTTTGCCGAGTATATGTCAAAAGATAGCTTAGACAGCTACGCCGAAAAAAAATTCTGTTTAAAATGTTTTCTTGGAACTAGTGGCTTATTAGAGGGGAAATAACCGCCGCAAGGAGTTCTTTAACGTGTAGCCCGCAAACCGATTGTACGGAAGGTGCGACTTCTGTTGTTTGATGTTTAAATATGATCTGTATAGTTAAACCAGGATTTAGACGCGACTTCGAAATGTTGGGTTTTCAGAATTTAATGTTAATGAGCCTAAACAAGACAAAGTACCTACTATGTATTGGTTGCCTAAAATGCACAAAACACCGTACAAAGCAAGATTTATCGCTAACTCTAGTTCTTGTACTACAACAAAGTTATCCGTGCTCTTAACATCTTGTCTTAGAGCTATAAAAGAACATGTAATTAGGTATTGCGAAAAAGTTTTTGAAACTACTGGCAAAAATTTATTTTGGTCTATAAAAAATTCAAATGACGTTTTGAAGAAACTCAAATCAAATAATATTCAGGCGTTCTGTTTGTCCACATATGATTTTTCTACCTTGTATACTTCTCTCCCTCATAATTTAATAAGAGACAAGCTAACCAGTCTCATTGAAAAAAACTTTTGCTAGAGAAAATAAAACATTTATTGCTTGTGATGAACATAGGGCATTCTTTACAGATGGTTCTTATGATAATTATACTTCATGGACCTGTCAAGACCTTATCCAGGCGCTCACATTTTTATTGGATAATATTTATTTGAGATTTGGTACCTCTATTTATAAACAAGTAATAGGCATTCCAATGGGTACTAATTGTGCACCCCTTGTTGCTGATCTGTTTTTATACTGTTATGAAAGAGATTTCATGTTATCTCTTTCTACCGAATATCAAGATGATATTATTACAGCTTTTAACAACACCTCGAGGTACCTCGATGATTTATTTAATATAGATAATAACCATTTTCCATCACTGGTTAATAAGATTTATCCTAAAGAACTACAGCTTAACAAAGCGAATACTTCAGAAAAGCAAGCAAACTTCCTGGATTTAAATCTATCCATCGAAAATGGTTACGTCACTACTAAAATTTATGATAAAAGAGATGATTTTAATTTTAATATAGTAAATTTTCCGTTTCTAGACGGCGATGTTCCTCGTGCAACTTCTTACGGGTTTTTTTTATCTCACAGCTTGTTCGCTTTTCAAGAGCTTGCAACGATGTGAATGATTTCAATGAACGTAATCTTTGCATTACAGAAAAACTTTTAAAACAAGGTTATCGGTATCACAAATTAAGGAAAACCTTTTGCAAGTTTTATCGCCGATATCCAGATCTAATTCATAAATACAGCTGCAGTTTAAAATCACTATTGCAACAAGGAATTTCACAGCCAATTTTTTATGGAGATTTAATGTATAAACTTAAGAAGATAAAAGGCGATGCAAATTTCTCCCGGTTATTCGTAAAAACCATCTGTAAATTTAAAAAGAAAGGTTACCAACATGATATTTTACAGCGCTCTGCAGGCCTGGTGATTAACCCATCTACAGTTGATCATTATGCTTACCTCTTTGGTTGCACGACGGTGGCAGGGGTTTAAGAGTTTATGAAAGTTTATGGGGAAATCTTTTCTTAAAAGAACCTAAAAGCTCGATTTGTTTCTTTTATTCCTGTCATCGTGTTCTTGCTGATTTTACTCCAGGTGCTCTGGTCTCGGAAAGATCATTGAGTACCCGCCCTTTGGCTTTGCAATGCTATTAAATTCTTATGTTTATATGTTTGTATGCTTTTGCATGCAACATTGTTGAGCTGATGGGTGGGTTGGAGTTATTTCACCAAGACAATTTGTACTTGTTTTGTGATACGAGAACCTGTCGGGGCAAGTGTGAGGTTGGTGCACCCTAGAACCTGGTTTAAACCCCCAGTGGCAATTTGTTTTGCCACTGACCGTTCCAAGGCGGTATCCCCAAAGGTTCTCTTGTTTATTAATTGTTTGTGGCGTCCTATTTGAATTGACATACATATATAAAACATGCGCGCTCTCTCTCTCTCTCTTCCTCTCTTCTTTTTCGCTGAGTGGGGAGGCTGTGTTTTTTGAGTGTGGCGATTCCTGATATGCATATGTTGCTTTTTTAACCAAGAACTCCAAAAACAGGGGGGGGGGGGGGGGGGGGGTTAAAGAAATTAGTTTAAAATAAACATGATTACAGATAAACCGGCAGTATAAGAGCCTGTTTGTTTTCTTTAAATTAATACATTGTCACTTTAAATGAAAGTAATCAAAGGGATTTTCAAACGACAACATAGTTTCGCGTGTTTATTCTTTACTGATGACGGAATTAAAACACTACAGAAGTATTCAGATACTGCTTATAGTTCAGTCATGTGTGACCATGGGCGATATTCGCAGAACCTCTGAAGTGCTTTTACCGTTTACTATCCAAGATAAACATTTATTTTAACTGCTTAAACCATATTTACTGTAATCATTGATTAAACTCATTTTAAAAGTGTTCAATAAAGTTAAAACTACCCCCGCCCCATTTAAGCCAAGTTTTTCTTAATCAATAGATCTTAAAGAGTTGTTGGTCATATAAGAAACATTTCTTTGATATTTAATCTAACCAGAGGTTTCTGAGAATAAAATTTTCAAATGTTTTACACATTTCTCAATAATAATGCGTTGTGGGATTACAGGATCTATTATTATTATTATACTGGTTTCAGCACCATGAAGCTCGTACTCTGTTTGCTCGTACTCATCCCATTGGTGTATTGTGCAAGACTCGAGGAGAGATTCTTCCTGGATAGCTTTGGAGGAGGTACCAGCGGCTGTAAGTAGAATATTGTTACATCTTTTAGTATTTTCTCTTAAATAACAAGCATGTGTTCAAGAATAAAATATACAACAGCATGCCTCGAACCTTTGCTATTACATGTTTCATGATGGTCATTTTGATAATGGACGAACATTTCATTTCCTTCGGCTTGACATATAGCATAGTACATAAAAGGACAAAAGAAATAATTAAAAATTTTGACCTATAATTTTCAGCATGTAGTATAATATAAGACAAAATGGGACATGAAAAACAGACTTGACAAAACAGGATTTTCAGTTATTGCCCTATCTTAAGCCTTATTTCACTGGCTTTATACCAGCCCGGTTAGCTCAGTAGGAAGAGCGTACGCTTCCGGACTGGCAGGTCGTGGGTTCGATCCCCGGCCGGGTCATACCAAAGACTTTAAAAATGGTAGTAATGGCTTCCCTCCTTGGCGCTCAGGGTTTAAGGGTTAGCTTTACGACCGATTCGGCGGGTGTCGGTATAGGAGGACCCGCAAGGAGATCCGAAGTCGGAGGTGCTGAGCCTGCAATATGGCGGTCTCCTATCCAAAAGCGCAGCACCACGCTTACACACCGAAAAGGTGAACGCCAAAAAAAAAAACAAAAAACAAAACAAAAAAAACTGGCTTTATAAACTCTTCTCTAGCTAGATTACATTCTCCTATAATTATTAATAGACATTTAATTAACGGTTTTCATTTAAAAAGGTGAAATATGCATATCAGGAATCGCCACACTCACAAAACACAGCCCCCACGCGCAGCGAAAAAGAAGAGAGGAAGAGAGAGCATGTTTGTTATAAGTATGTCAATTCAAATAAGACGCCACAAACAATTAACGAAACAGAGAACCTTTGGGGATACCGCCTTGGAACGGTCAGTGGCAAAACAAATTGCCGCTGGGGATTTAAACCAGGTTCTAGGGTGCACCAGGTTAAACCAGGTTCTAGGCACTTGCCCCAACAGGTTCTCATTTTTAGGTATGTAAAAATGCAAAACAATTGGGTTTCACGCTCACTTTAAACAATCCAACTGTTGTTCATACCCAAATGGAAACCATCAAATATCGATTCAATCCTGATATTAACACACATAAATACTCACATTAATATAGAAATTTTTAGAAGAAGTCGTAGTATTACAACTTTTTAATGGGTATGATATGAGCCACGTTGGTGACAAAGAGAGTGACGGCAACTCGTGACAAAATATGCTTGCTCGTTTATTGGTTTTTACTGTAGCCACGCTCCTAAAGTAATACGTCAAACTGCGTACCATCAGAAATTATGTTTCATTAGATGAACGAGGCTTCAAAGGATGTAGAAGTAGAAGGGATGGTTATTTTGAAAACAGAGAAAACTGGAGATCATAAACTGGACTTTAAACTGGGTGTTCAAAAATAATAGCAAGTTGTATCTGTGACATATGAAGATCGCCTCTATATCATTTGGGAGCTTCTTAGATTAATTGTCTAGATAATAAATTATTTATAACCACATACTTCTTTATAAACGCACTACTTCTGAATTTTCAGTTTTCTTCACATGTTGACGAAAAAACGAAACTTTATTTAAAATGAATCGTTGATAAGTAAATTATAATTTCCAATTTATCGACAGTTTTATGATTCTAATCACCAATTAAAATGCTAACACTGTGTTAGTAGCAATGTAACGGTGAAGTTGCATAATCACACAAAAGACTCCAGAACTATCCAGAATAAGAGCAAATTTTTAAATTTTGTGAAATAAATATAAAAGAAAGTAAACACTATTCCGGCTGTGTCTGCTGGATGTGGCCATTCCTTTTATGCTTATTTCACTTTTTTTCGGGGGGGGGGGGGGGGTATCAAAGAAGGTGTTCACTGATAAAGTTTTTAATTTTGGAAAATTGTTATCATTCAAAACTTCTGTTTATACAACCGTTACACTCAATCACTTTTGAAAGCCTTGTTTAATAAACACTGAATGTTATTCCGAATACAACATTACAGGATATAATTAAAGTTCCATTTTAGTCCAACCTCATTTATATACTTATACTTACACTTACAAACAACAACAAAAACGTCCGACCCATTTGTTTAGTTTTAGCAAACCATTAAAACACATACTATCACCTAATTTGTAATTTTTTATATATGTTTAAAATGGTTCGTCTTTTCCGTATGTCGAAAGAGGTTGTGAAAACAACTGTTTTGTCTAAGAATCAATTATTTAAAATTTAAGGACACAAATTTACCCGTTAGAGTGAGTGTTTAATACGAAGAAACTCCTCGAAATAAAACAACTATGCAGACTTAGAGATAAGCCAGCAATTTGTTTTGTTATAGTGGTGCAACAGCTTCAAGGAGTTTTGGGATCGGATGCAACTGAGCAGGCCTGTGAAGCAGAGTGTGCACACCTTACCCATGGCAATGCAGTGCTCGGCCTATTGTGCCCAGTTGCATGTAAAACGTAAGTATATTTCTGCACATCTGACAACACATCTAAATATATTAAGCGGAAATACTACTTCGATGAAGAAAACTACATTCAAGCCAGTGCTGAGTGGATATCTCGCGAACAGATTCAAATAAACCAACTTAATCATTTTATATGTGTATAATAATGTTCTGATAGTATAACAGAATAAAAAGGAAAGTAGTTATGAACTAATTTGATTACATTTGATGTCATTAGAGACGTATTATTCTAGTGTTCAAAACTATAAATTGAAAGTGAAGAGAAGTTTGAGCTATAATTTGTTTTGGAATGTTTTAAATTTTAAAAGCTTTATGAAAAATCTATTTCAAGAAATCCTACATCGAAATTAAAAAACATCTTACACTGAGAGGTTTTAGCATTGCGGATATGGTTTAGTGAAAAATGCAATATAAAAAGACGATACCAATATTTAAAAATAATTGTTTTCTTATTTTCAGGTTACAGTCTACTCTGAGCGGTTAAAAAGTTTGAGTTACTTTTCTTGTTAAAAATAGAAATAATAAACACCATGTAAACGTCGTTTTTCCTACTTTGTTTGACAGACAGTCAGCGTAAATGGCAGAAATGTAAATGATCTATATGCAGTGCTGAGTCATCATACAAATACCCAACTGCTTTCAATATACATGTGGAAATCCATAGGAAGCATTATATGAGATATAATGATTAATTAGAACATATTAATAATGCAACCATCTTCAAACAGTAATTATTTATTATTTATATCTTGTTATAGTTAAGTTCGAAAACAATGTCATAGTGTGAAATTATGATAAGTCTTTACGGCAAAATACCCATTGACAATCCATAAGGATAATTATTAAAACGCACAAGTCCTTTCTGAAACTTAGCTATTCAAGTTATTTCCCCAACCATGCTGCTTATGTGACATTCAGAGACTGACGAAATACATTCAGCTTCATAGATGTTCCGTAAAGTAAAATCAGCCAGATTCCCAATCAATCCCAATCGAGTGATTGTTTGATGATCAAATTGAATTATGCATTTAAAAACAGCCCCCCCCCCCCCCCTCACAGCCAAAACAGTTGAGTGCAAAAGAGAACGTGTGTTTTGATAAATGATCGGCTTAAACACAACAAACAATTATTGGAAAAGAGAACTTAAGGTCCTTGGTATGGTCAGTGGAAAAACATTATGCCACTGGGAATTTAAACCAGGTTCTTGGGTGTACCAATCCAACTCTTGTCCCAACAGGCTATCATGTAAATAAAGAAGCACAAGTTGTCTTGGTGAAAACAATTTACCTTTTGGTAAGCTGATTCAGACTCATTTGTTCAGTGAGCATTTCAGCCCGAACGTCAGGTTTGTTTTCGATCGCACGTGGCGTGACGACATCAGATATTAAAATCAAGACATGTTAAACATGAAAAGGCTCACTTTAACCGAACCTGCAATATTCTCATATTGGCATGTTCCGTGTCTACTGTCAAAAATACGTCAAAATTATATTCGTTTAATCATCTACAGCCGCCAGTACGTTTAACACGCATTGATTTTTATTAATCTTCTTCTAAAACAGTTAATATAACGGATCTGCAAACGGATCTGCAAAGTATTAAGCGTACACACTTCTTGAAAAAAATTTAATAATTAAGCTTTCCCCAATCAAATCACCTATACTCCGTAAGTATAATATTTCTACAACTGTAAAATTAAACGACGGAAGACGGAGATCGTATCATTTATATACAAATGATAGTGCCTCTAGATGGGAGCGAACCCGCACCGTCACGGCGACAGCGCCTAGCCCTGCAATTCCCGCGACGCAACCAATTGAGCTTACCGGGACAACCCCCAAAAAGGGTTGCAAAGTGCAAATTAAAGAGGTGTAGGTGCATTTGTTTTCTAAAATGTAATTTCACTATTTAATCCACAGTCAACAGGAGAACATTTTCAGTAATACTTTTTCAGATATTACGGAAAATATTATTTATGTTTAAACTTGAAATAATTTAAATTGTGGGATTTAATATTTTAACGTGTCGCGTCAGGTGTACTTGGTTATGGGAATATATTTACAGGGGGAATTCTCAATTTGGACGGAGTTTAAAAACGACTCCAACGATGATTGGTAAATGTACAAGACTATACAATATGTTCACTATGACACGTTGTTCGAAAATGTGGGATCGCCTCAGGTAACTTGCTAGAGGGCCAAGCGATTTGTGTTATAAGGTGCAATGAGCTTCGAACTTTGTGAATAAATTGTGAACAACTGTAAGGCACGTTGTGATTGAAGTGAAAACTTGGGTCAAAAGGAACTTCAGTACGCGTAATTGCCAGCCGATTGTCCTTAGACCAAGTTGACTGTGCTATCGGTTTGGTAAATGTGTGCAGTGACACTGGCTACCTCATCCGCACTAGTATGTACGCGCTTCTGTTTCTGGTGAAACAGCAATTGTCGGTATTTTGCAATATGACAAGGTAGACGCTTGGTTCTGGATAAGATAGTATCTAATGACACTTTACGAGAGGGCGATTCACCGTATTCGGTACGGTAGCTATATGACAACTGGTAAGGCGACTTTGGCGCTTACAGTTGAGCAAAGTGCACAGTGTATGAACTGTGTCTTGATAACCGATGGAGCTATTTAAATTGGCAGGGTCACTTTGGAGTGACAGTGTTTGGGTGCCTTTGTTGTTCACATCCATCTTTCAGCTCCATCGGTTATCAAGACACAGTTCATACACTGTGCACTTTGATCAACTGTTAGCGCCAAAGTCGCCTTACCAGTTGTCATATAGCTACCGTACCGAATAGGGTGAATCGCCCTCTCGTAAAGTGTAAGATAGGGTTAGATACTAAGATAAGATACTATCGTATCCAGGACCAAGCGTCCACCTTGTCGTATTGCAAAATACCGACAATTACTGTTTCACCAGAAACAGAAGCCCGTACATACTAGTGCGGATGAGGTAGCCAGTGTCACTCCACACATTTACATAACCGATAGCACAGTCAACTTGGTCTAAGGACAATCGGCTGGCAATTACGCGTACTGAAGTTCCTTTTGACCCAAGTTTTCACTTCAATCACAACGTGCCTTACAGTTGTTCACCATTTATTCACAAAGTTCCAAGCTCATTGCACCTTTCAACACATATCGCTTAAAGGCCCTCTAGCAAGTTATCTGAGGCGATCCCACATTTTCGAACAACGTGTCATAATGTATATATTGTATAGTCTTGTACATTTACCAATCATCGTTGGAGTCGTTTTTATACTCCGTCCAAATTGAGAATTCCCCCTGTAAATATATTCCCATAACCAAGTACACCTGACGCGACACGTTACAATATGTTAGACAAACATGACGCCTTTGGAAAACACGTTTTGGTGAGCACTGTTCTAAAATAAGAAACAATAGTAAAATCAATATGTATTTTTGTATAATCATTTCAAACAATAAGGCCACACATGTAACCATTCAACCTACAGAAAAACTTTCATTTGATAACAGTGCTTCAAGAGCATTTAAAATTAGAGTAATGCTTATTTCGGTACATAAGTAGATTAAGAAACTTTAACAAACTTTAATAAAATTATTTGAACTGACATACTTATAACAAACATGCTCTCACTTCCTTTCTTCTTTTTCGCTGCTTTGGGTGGCTGTGTTTTGCGAGTGTGGCAATAACTGACATGCATATTTCACTTAAACGCCCTACCCACTTGGTTTAAATGATAATATCAAGTTTTCAGAAAGTGGATAAGGAAACCCATGATATTGTTAGAAGAACTCATCCAGTTAACGAGTTTGCAAGTCTTATTCTGTGTTACAATAAGCATGTTCTCAGGCCACACATTGACTTGGAATCTGAGAATCAAAGACATTTCCTGAAATTTTCTTTTTTTAAATAAAGGAAAAGATTTTAATGACTTCTTAGTATAATTAAAGATAAAACAATTAAATCCGCTGTTCCTAATTACTTTAAGAATACTGAATCGCGGCGTGGACAGTGATATGCATTTCCATAACTGTCCATGAACAAGCTCAAACAAACCGAGCCATATTTTCATATTTGTCTTGTTTGATGGCTTTCAAAGTTCTCTTTTCATCGATTTCAAAATCACAGTAGCGTTGTTTGTGCCGTGTGGCGGCTGTAAAAAGTCTCCCAGTACATCCAATCAGTGCTGTTATCAATAACGTCCTTTGAATGTCGTTGAGCTCGATACTTATGTACTATGTTCATAGTTCTTCTAAAAGTAATTCTGTTTAAATATTTCGGCCAGTTTTGAGATGGTGGTTTCAATTTCCCAGCCAATACAGATTTGGAAATTGTTCAATCACCCCCAAGGATATACTTTCAGTCTGCTTTTTAAATTTTGCCTTTGGCGTTGTCTGTGATATGCATGACTTGTATTCTAAGATCCCCTGTCAACATTCGATTCTGTTTAGTTCCGCCCATTGTTTTCTCGTTTAGGGCAAACCCATTCTTTTATCGTGGGACCATACGCCGCTGAACATAGAATGGTATTAATCTGAAAATACCGCATTGAAGGTTCCATGTCCACCGCCATATGCACTATCATTTGGGATGGTCTAAATTGTACTGTTTGTTGGTGTAAATAATGAATTGCGCTCAACCCGGGGCTAGGCGGCGTGGACAGTAATATGCATTTCCATAACTGTCCATGAACAAGCTCAATCAAACCGAGCCTGCCATATTTTCATATTTGTCTTGTTCGATGGCTTTCAAAGTTCCCTTTTCATCTATGATTTATTATAAATACAACAAACTAACTAGAATCACAATTTTTATGACAATAAAATTCATCCGATTTACAGATCATTGAAAACACAGCAAAATCTGGAGTGTTTAATTTCTAAATATTGCTATAAGCCTGCAGGTCATATGGTTACCGGTGAACGTCAAAGACTCTTGAATACGTGATTTAATTTCTAAAATCCCAAATATATAATTCCATCCAAAATTGATTTTTATGCAGAAATTGTTGAGTCTAATTTTATATTTGCAATAAATGGTTCAAAGGACAACATGCTGAGCCGAATGCACTTTCTAACTGATTGGTGGGTTGGGGTTATTTCACTAAGATAACTAATGTCTGTGTGTCGATGGCCAATGAGTCACAATAAATGATTTAAGTTCCTCATAAATATTATATATTGTATACTGAACTTTTTTTGTAAAGTAGAATCATTAAACAGTTGAGTGTTGGATAATCTTATTTATTCATCCAAATTATTAAATTTGAAATCGAAGTTGGGTTACCATTTATTCTTCCATTTTACATTTATACCAAATATGTTACCATTTTAGACGAAAAAGAAGTGATATGTATGGCAAATTAAAAAAACAACAACAAACGTTCTACCCATTTACCAGTATCCCCAACCCCTGACCTAAATACGATCTGTTACGGTAAAACGGGATTTAGAAATTTAGAAATTTTGGGTTGTCAGTACTTATATACCTTTACTTATATACAATTATTCAAGAAAACATAAAAATGAAAAAAAACAGGCGGATAAAGAAACTATCATGAAATAAACTATATTACAGATAAACCGTCTGTAGAATAGCATGTTACATTTTTCGTTTTATCAATACATTGTCATTAAAATGAACAGTTATGGTAATTGTAAGAGACTTGCAAACGACTAAGCTGTTTATAAAGTTTCTTTACTTTACTTCTATACTATTTCTACCCAAAAATTATATTTTGAATGCTGATAAAAGTGTTTCAATATATTTGGTTAACTGGTCTGTATGCCATGAAGTAAAAAAATATGTATAAAAATATAAGTTTCCATTCATTATTCATATAGCAATATCATGACTTGTAAAGGCACTCTGTCGGTTATTCGGTACCTTAATAAATGATTTGACCATATTCTTTATGGAATATTATCCGTCGTTTTCTTCTTTTAATTAAACGGCAAATGTTTTTATCAAAAGTAAGGAAGAAATTTGGCTTAAACTATGGCAGGAACCATATTTGCTGATAGATTGACAGTTTAAGTGGCACGTGTTAGAGCAAAATTAGAATAGATGAAACATATGTTAAAATCAACACGGTAAGATAAGGTTAAAATTGTTTCTGTCAGGTATTATTAAATATTTGAAATAACACTTAAATATAGTATAACAGACCTCATCATTTTTTAATTTGTGGTTGTTCTGATAGTATAATATAATAAATAGGACAATAATTACTAACTACATGTATATTAAGTATATTTTTATGTCATTAGCAACGTAATAATATTATTCCTGTGTTCAAAAGTAAAAATTAAAAGTGATGAGAAGTTTCGGAAGTTTTGAACATTCGAAGCTTTTATCAAAATTCTTTTTCAAGAAATCACAAATCGAAATTGATAACATCTTATACTGTGAGGTTTTACATTACTATTATGGTTTTGAGAAAAATTGGAAAATAACAGAATAAACCAAGATTTTAACATATTCAGAGTACTAAGTTCCTTAAGCGGTTAGAAGGATCGAGCTTACATTCTTGTTAAATAGCAGTAATAAACACAATGTAAACGCCGTTTGTATTACTTTGTTGGACAAACAGTCAGCGCCAATGCAGAAATGTAAATGATCTATTTGCAGTGCTGAGTCATCATACAAATTTCCAATTACTTTCAATATACATAGGGGAATCCATAGAAAGCATTTAAAAAGATGAACGAAAGAACCAGTACATTTCCAAACAATATTTAGATACGATTAACAATTATATCTATATAAGTTGGAAAACGCTTATTGTAAAATTTCGATAAAATCAACAAAAGTTCAACAAAGTATCCCTTAACATTCCCATGAGGATAATTTAATTATTTAAAGGAAGTTATTTCCGCACCAATGCTGTTTTTGTGCCTTTCCTGACATTCAGAGACAAAATAAGCTTAACGAAATGGATTCAGCTCCAAAGATGTTTCCGTGAAGTCTACAAAGCCAGCTTAAGAAAAAGTGAAATATGCATATCACACGGTGACGAATCAGGACGGTGCCTTGTTGTGCAAATTGCGTTTCGTGTTGCCTTGTTGTCCTGTACAACGGCGCCTCGTAAGCTTTTTATCAAAATCGTATGTAACATTTATTGCAAACTCATTAATTTGTGTTAACCATCGTTACTTTGATTTAAAAGAAAAATGTGACGGAACACGTTATCGTTTTCTTTACCGGTTTCAAGTACTAAAGAAAGCAGATATGGATTGTTTCAGAAAAGCTTGTTTTTGTCGATGTGTTCTGACCCACTTGTATTAAATTTTGTTGTGAGTAATTTACAAGGGAGGCTTTTACGATGTTTTACACACTGGACTCGTCCATTTCATTTCCGATGGTTCAGTTGTGTAAAACAGTATTGACATCGACACATGAAAACGTCATATTAATGTGGTATATCAATTAAAAAGTGTTTTAAAAATGTTATAAAGGAACGGTCCCTGTTGATACATGGCAACGGTTCCTTACTGTGTGAAAACCGTTTACAATTGTTGTTAAAATGCGGAGACGTATGATTTGTATTCTGCTATATTTTGGATTCTGAGGCCGTACTGAATTTCCTTCTGCATCTCCTTCTTGTGGTCGCTTTTAGGCAAAACTGTACATCATTTTACAAAGAAACAGTCACCTCGGTTGCAAGATTCACACTAGTAGGTTTTACCTAACGAAACAGAAAACGTGTGAACTACATAAAAACAGGTGCCATGTGTTTCTTTAGATAAGGACTTTTTGACTTTTTCAGAACGAGGTAAACTGGTAACCGGCGAATGGATTAACGCATTTCAGGTGTACAAGACGAATGTGTAAATACAATAATAAAAAAACATAAAATAAAATGTCAAATTTTACCACGGAGATGCATTGGTTGTCTGGTTTAGTTGTTTCATTTGACTAGAAAAAAAGTTACAATATTAAAGTTGGAATCCTATGCTGGGTTAAAATATTTTAACCGTGCTTTTTGTAAAGGGAGTAAATCTAGTCGTTTTTCTTTGGAGAACCTCGAAAGCCCCCGTCGAGTTCTACGCTTTTCATTCTGAAAGCTGGATAATAAAAATAATGCCTTGATTTTGATTACAAAAGAATACCAAATAAACAGCTTAACGTTGTCAACGGTGGAATACTGAACTCAAACCACGCCTCCAGGTGTCTGCAAAAAGTTTAGAATTGTTTAAATTATGTCTCATCTATCACATATAAAACACCTTTTTTTCACAATTCGGATGATTAATTTTCTTATGTTGTCATCTTTCATATATAACAAATAAAATTTAACAACCAAACATACGAAAAAATAAATTACACAACGCCAATCCGCAGTATGTGCGCTCAAACCAAGTAATGGATTTTATCACTTGTAGCTGTCCTCTGCTGGATGCGAAATGGATGAGTTCATTTAAAACAACAACAAAAAAAAACATTGCCACAGGCTACTGCCTTGTAACCTGCTGGTGTCATACATAAATATACAGATAATTGTAATAATCCTGGGCAGATTAAGCTGCAGTCGTATTTTTATGTGATGCTTATATTGTATAAAATGTTCATTATTTGTTGCCAATAAATATGCAATATCGAGGTTCAAAGCCTGGAAATTATTTCAAAGCAATATCAGACCTCATGACACTTAAAGAATAATCGTATTTATGCTTATAATGAAATATGTGTACCACTAAACTGCCCCTTTAATCGGTGTCCGTGCCAGGTGGGGGTGCACATGCCCCCCTGAATACGCCCCTGAACTTGTTCTTCCATGTAAATATTTGAAAATCTGAATTATTATTTTTGGCGTTATCGAACCAGGTAACAACATATCGAAGAAAAAGGGTGCCTTTGTATTTTAGGCACATAGGCCACCGTTATCTTAAAATCAATGAAACAGCTTCTGCATCAACAGGCGTCGTTTCTCAGAGAAAAAACAGCGTTGATCTTTCTGAATGAATAAACCAGTGTTTAAAGCACCAACCATTAGTTTTCGCTAACTTGCAGACAGAGTACTGACTTAAATTAACTTCTCCAAATCATAAAAGCTTTGACATTAACAGTAAAAATCGACAATTTCGGCGAGACCCAATGCATTTTGTGAAGTAGTGACTATCGTTTTTCTATTTTACAAGACTACTACGAAATTGATTGACCTGAAATGACATGTGCAGCAACAATTAACATCGTTAAGTTCCGTGACATTGAGATTTTTCTACTTGCATTGCATAAATGGGAGTTCTGTGTCCCGAAGTTGATCACATGGTGAGAAAGTAACGTCAAGGTACCGTTGTAACGGACAACAAGGCAACACGAAACGCATTTCGCGCAACGAGGCACCGTCCTGATTCGTCACCGTGTATCAGGAATCGCCACACTCACAGCCTCCAAACGCAGGGAAAAAGAAGTGAGGAAAAGAGCATGTGTTTATAAGTATGCGAATCAGCGCCAAATGAAATGGAATGACTGTTTGATGTAAAAAAAGAAATATGCATATCAGGAATAACCACATTCTGAAAACACAGCCTAAACACAGCCAAAATGGAGTCTGGAAAAGAGAGCATGTGTTTATGAAATGATAGACTTCAAATAAGACGCTACAAATATCTAAGAGAACGTGAGGGTTACGGCTTTGGAACGGTCAAAGGCCGGCTATTGTCCCAAAATGTGTCAATTATCTGAATGTTTGTTTTCTTATTTGGATATAACGCTATTATCTTTTTAAGATGACGTTTCCCTATCGCATACATATAAATAGCGCTTCGATCTCGACCTACGGGTCACTCATTTAACTGAGACAATCAGGTTAGTCAAACTGGATTTTTCTCTTACACAAAAATGCTGTTTACATTTCAATACTAAAAGAACAGTCTATTAAATTATTTCACAAAAATGTCTACACTTGTCAAAAGATCTAAGTGCACATTTCTCAATGTTGAATATCTCAAAGTAGAATTATCATTATTGAAAGAAAATATGTTAAATATGATCAATCAAACATAATTATTTGAAAACTGTGCATTTGTTTTACGTATTACATCATCTTCATCGGTATACGTTATTTATGCGTAATCCCCGTGGGGAAATCGAAATTAATATCTTTACAATCGATTTTTGTTTACTCATTTTCACCGACACTGGGTAATCTAAAAAACCAACTCACCAACAATTTATAACTATGGATCTTTTGACGACTGAATACCATGTTAGTGCCGTCAAAATTTTCTTAACTGGCACAACTTTATTTATTTATTTGTTTTCGTAAATGCAAAAACATTCCTTATTTAAAATAGCATATTTTATCATTACAAGAAAAAATTCAAATGATATTATTTTCTAGATTGATAACGTTGCTTGCGTTGAACGTTGACGTTACTCTCCTGTGTCTTTTTATATCTACGTAAAAGAACGTTAAAACGAAATTTTAGAATTGCATTTGTTTGTGTAGTGCACACTATTAAAACTCTAGAACTTAAATTAAAAGAACTCAAATAAACTTCAAATCGAATTATTCGACAATAACGTTTATTTAGTCAAAAATATTAAAAACGTGTCAGAATTGCCAGTCCATATTCGAAATAAATACATTTTAATTTTGATTTCTGTATACAAGTGAGTTAAACATGTTTTTATTTTTTAATTGCGCTTAGTAGATTCAAATTCGTTTGTGTAAGTTAATATGATATTGATACTCCTTCATTGTCATTTACAATTTTTTGAAAGATTCAATCAAATAGTTCGGAAAATCAACATTTATTTAGTATGTATGATTTTGTTTGCACTAACTTTTACAAACGCACAATTTACATATAGAAGCATTCCAAAAGTCACACAAGACGTAATAGTTATTTCTTCATAGATATTTTTTCTAACGTAGAATTTTAAAATAAAATTAAATAAAAATAATTTGATATTAAGTCTGCTATCGACGTTAGTTGTCATACCTTGTTTTTGATCTAGCTTTCAGACCGATGAAATGTTGGCAAATCAAATACATATTTTGACTATTTTACTAGATGATGTTCTTTACTTTCTGTATCGTTATGCAGAGGGCAATATAGTGGAAAGTTTTCTTTTCTTTCTAGAACAGGAAATTAATACAATCAGGCTTTCAATTGTTAAAACGAATACATTATTCATACAATTGATGAGAATCAAATGGTTGAAGCGGATTCGATTTATGTGTCCGATTCTGATATATGTCTGATCCGATTAATGTAACATAGTCGGAACCAGACGTCTTAAATAATAGACTTTTATAGTGTACCACTTTGCTTGTTACAGCAAACCTATCTCAATAATTTCATATAATTATGGTCCTCCTTTTGATGATGAGTTTAATAACACAATTACTCTTTGAAATATATCAGTATTTGCATGCTTTGACAAAAAAGTAGGACACCTCAGATATTTTAGTCCAGACATTTCTAGCAGATCTTGAATGAGTACAATCTTTATTTTTATAATATCAACTTCTTTGTTTGGAAAAAACTATTTATAATAATTCCTTGTTGCTATATCATGAAAACGATATTGCATATCAGTCTTGGGGTTTCAATTTTTTTCTCAACCCTGACATTCCGGCTTTATGTACAAAGCCAAAAAATTTTATGATGTTTTTCCGGGACTTTTTAACTCGTTATTTTCGATGACGGACCGATCTTGCATTGTTTTCCATTTTAAAGGTCAGTAACTTTGAAAGAAAAATATAACTCATGGACGTTAAAGGCGCGAACAGTCGGAGACATCAGAAAATAGTCTTAATTGTGAAAATTATTTAGCAACAGAATTGGCGAATAAAATCGATTCTCTATAATTAGAATCGACGCCGCCGACTTCAAAGCTTCGGTGACGATTACTCGATCATCGGCGACAATCGGAACATCAGTAAAATTTTTAAAAATCCGTTCAAAGGAAATGTTAAATTTCGTACAATTGTGAATAACGCGGTCTGTTATCAGAGAGTAAGGCAATTTCTAAAACTGTGTCAACAGGTGAAATGGGTTAAATTTCTTAGATTACCAGGTTGAATACAATGAGTCAGTCATGAATCGAAACTGGGTCTAACCCCTTTCCCCGTGGATAGTGAGTACTGGACACCCGTTAAATTTAAACCCTGAAAGTGACTACCGTTACAATAAATGCATATTATTGAATCGCAAAGCTTTTACTTTACCTTGAAAAGGATATTAAAAAAATATCGAATTTCCCTATTTGTACAATTATTATATACATTAAAATATGCCTTAAAGTTGAATATGTGATTGGGTTGTCAATAATATTTATAAACTGTCTTTTCTTTTAAATATACGTATATTGCAGTCTGTCTTAAAAACACAGTTTTTCGTTATCATTAAGGGTTTGAGTTGAGTTTATAATAATTAAAAAAAAAACCTCAAATGTTCTAATATATTTCTGTAAAATTGCTTATTTTCAGACATGTTTTTCAAATTTTATAAAAGAAACAACTATTTTAATAGAAGAAACTGATTGAGTCAGTTTTTCAACAGAAACACGTACTTATCCTATCTTGTGTATTTAGACGGGATCGCAAAGGCAACTCAATTGTGTAAAAGTTAATACCGAAAAGGATCAGGTGCCCCAAATTAGGATTTTTTCTATTCGAACACAAGACCTTTGTCAAATAATACGTTAAAACGTAAAACCCATTCAAACTTAGCCGATTTCATACACCAACAACAAGTTTTGAGGATTTTGGGATTTTCGAGGTTTTGAATCTTATTAGAAAAAATTGATTTTCAAAATGTAATGATTATGATTTTATTTCATTGTGTGATGTATTTGTAATACACTGTAGAAATTTCAACTTGATATTTGCTCTAAAACTCGATTTATAAGGGTCCAAAGAGGCCCGCCCATAAAATTATATTTTTCGTATGATTATAGACAACATGCAATGATATTAATGCATTTTAAATTATTTATTGACTGGTTTCAGCACCATGAAGCTCGTACTCTGTCTGCTCGTCCTCATCCCATTGGTGTATTGTGCAAGACTCGAGGAGAGATTCTTCCTGGATAGCTTCGGTACCAGCGGATGTAAGTAGAACACTAGTGTATCTATCGGTCATTCGCAGAAGATGTTAATTTTTTTCCCCAATAAATGATACAACACTTTGAACTAAAAATAATTTTATTTCTTCATAAATGGTTATTTTTATTTTAGACGGAAATTACATGGTATACATAAAGTTTATATGGTATACTCCGATTTTACGCATTGAGCCGTTGATGAAGTTTTGTATTGTAAATATTTGGTAGGGAGGTTAATTATTTCAATTGTTAATTATTATGTTAAAGCTTTACAGGAATGTTAATTTAAGGTTTTATACCCGTGACAGAAGAGAAATAAAATTTCAATCAAAGGTTATGTGTTCAAACCAATGGAGGATTGTTTTTCATGTGTATTGTCCTTTTTAAATACATGTACACACATTTAGATATTTGAAAATTGTGCCAATTTCGAGTAAGTTTTTATTAATTGGCTAATACCGTTTGTAATTTAATCCATTAGTATCATGATGTCGCGATCGAGCTTCCTATGTTTTGAATGTTGTAAAATAGAGAAAGAGAAAAGATTGAAGATTTCATTTACTAAAACTGTCGACAGAACGTGAGGCGTCAAAGGCGTAAGCGTCATTTTGGTGAAAAACTTAGAAGGGGCCACAGACACACGCTGCTGCACAGAAATATAGTGTTTTATGAATGGAATGAGCATCAAAAGAAGAAATCGAAAACAAATAAAGAAACACACTAAAATAAGAATCTAATAAAATAATTTGAACTAAAATAAATGTCAATAAAAGAAAAAAGGAAAATACAAATTAACTCTAATTGGAATTGGTCTCTTAATCTTTTGCTTAATCACCCGAATTCTTTACCCACAGATGTATTAACTCGTGACCTAGTATGTTTTGCTTGAACAGTTTAATAAGTAGGTCTATCAATAAACGTAGGTAATGCTGGAAACGTAATGCCTATTACCTTTTTAGGATTATAAAAGAATACTTGTCCCGCTGGTCAGATCTCACGGGTCAATATCGGAGTAATCTATTTAAATTAAAAACAAAAACAGACAGACAGATGGACGGACGGAAGGAGACACAGACAGACGGATTATATACTGACACCAGATAACTTGGTTTGTTTAAGTGGTGCAGCAGCTTCAATGAGCATTGGGATCGGATGCTACCGAGCAGGCCAGTGAAGCAGAGTGTGCACAACTTACCCACAATAGTGCACTTCTCGGCGCTTTGTGTCCAGTTGCATGTAAATCGTAAGTATAAGTCCGCAGGTTTGTCAGCACATTTTTATTTAATTGACGGATACTATTTCCATCAAGAAAACAATACTGAAGCAAATACAAAATGGTCAGGGATTATGCCATGAGCAGATCGACGTAAACCAGTCCTCACTGGCTTGATATGTGTTTTAAAATTTAATATTCTGTCTGTTTTACAATTTTCAAACTTTTGCTTACATTGCAAAGCAAAACTGTTAAAGAGGTAGTCTGAATAAGCTTTCACTGCAAAGACATTTTGAGACTAAGCAGAGAACTGAAAAGACTCTGAAAATTTTCAACTTGTTGCTGAGATACTCTCAGTTAATTAGTGCTCTCAATGTTTAAAAGCACAAGTCAATTATTCATTATTATATTTGTTTTGCAGAAAAGTTTTCAAATATAATTTCACATAAATACTTAACATCACAATTATAATGAACGTCCATATACATATTTCATGAAAAAAATGATGAGATTTTCCAAATTTAGTATTAATATTTGTGCACCAGAATTCATGAAGTCACTCGTCACCATTCAAAATGTCTGCCTCAAATAGCATTAAAGTAAGCAATTTCAGACAACCATTGTTTAGCTATTTACGTTCCGATTTTCAAACTTCACTGATTTGAAGAAAATGTGTACATCTTTGCAATTATATATTTTTCAAAATTTACGGAATTTCCCTTTAACGTATTTATAACGTTAGTTCACGAGAATTCATTGATATTGTACTGCCAAGTGAAGAAGATGCACAATGACCAGAAAATGCACAGTCGAAATATTTTTACCATCATAAAATTATTGAATGCAATTGTGACAGATAATGGTGTATGTTTTCTTGTAGCGATAGTTTTTTGTTCTAGCCATTTAAAACTCTATTTGAAATTGATTTTCCTAAAAAGAGGAACTTTTAGAAATCCCAATGATCTGAAGATTTCTTTTAACTTCTAAACTGAGTTAGATAGAAAAGATGATACATTTTACAATTGTATGTTGCTCGCAATAGAAAATGGTGACTTCGGAAATCCGACGTCAATCCCTAAAATGACGTCATTATGCTGAGAAGACGACATCGCTAAAGGTGCATTTGCGATATGATAACATGAAATTACGAAATGTGTAATGCAATCACAAATAGGTCAAAATTGTAAGATATTTCAAAACATAGTTACAACTATAATGTCACATAATATTACAAATGTCACATTTAACTAACATGGATAATGTTTTCTTTCTTATTTTCAGATTACAGAGTTTAACCCACACCCAGGCACCTTAAATCTTGCTTAGCTGATTTCACATTCTTTGCACTAATTATCTAACACATTGATAATGTTCAACAGTTAGATGGTTCCAATAAATGTATTTGTCAAATAATCAAGTTTTTGTTTTGTATCGTCAATGGCGCCAAGCAGTCTTGTATAAAATATATTTTCCTTATCAAGAATAGGCGGTTTCTTTGATTCAACACGCAGTATATATGCTCATGTGTATGTGTAAGGAGAATGAAAATAATAGACAAATCACTTAAATAGACATAAACAACAAGGTATTAATAACCTTGTTAGATCAATCACTGTTGTACGCCCTTTGAAGGTCGCTGAGCACGAATTTGTTCTGGTTATTGATTATTTTGTTCCAGTAGCTTGGCTCGTTAATTATATGGATGGTTTCAATATTCCAGCCAGTTTAGGATTGGGTAAGTGTAAAAGTAGACACTAATTCGCAGGATTTATACTCTCGAATCCACAGCAAAACATCGAATATGTTTATTTCCGCCCAACATTTCTCGAATTGTTCGGTCCATTCGTCGCTTTTCATTAAATGATATTACTCTGAAAATTCTGCACTAAAGTTTACAAGTCACGCCGATAATCAAGTCTGATATTAGAATATTTAAATTGAAAAAGCAAACAAACTATGACATTCATTATAGTTACTTTTTGATCTGTGATATGCAGGATTTTTATTCTCAGATTCTATTCTGTTCCGGGGATGAGATTGCAATGTCCAAATTCCCTTTAAACTCTTAAACTCCTGCCACAGTCGTGCAAACAGAGTTAAGCAAAACGATCAGCTGTGGATGGCTGATTCACAGGGCAAGCAGAATTTTGTAGAATATCAAGTTGGTAACCTTTCCTTTTGAATTTACTAATTGTTTTGACGAATAACGTGGGAGGTTAAAATTGCTTTTGTTATGTTTATAAATTAAGTCATCTTAAAAACTGGCTAAAATATCTTGTTGCAATAGTGATGTAAGACTGCACCTGTACTTATCAATAAATCTGGTAAGCGGCGATAAAACCTGCAAAATGTTTTCCATAATTTGTAGTACCAAAAACCCCTGTTTGGAAAGTTTTTCTGTTATGCAAAAATTACGTTCATTGAAATCTTAAAAATTGTTACAAGCTCTAGAAAAGCGAACATGTTATAAGCTATAAGATATAAACCCCGTGAGATGTTGCACGAGAAACATCACAGTCTAAAAACGGAAATTTTACAACATTAAAATTAACATGATCTTTTTATCATATATTTCCAATAGAACGATTTAGTTAAAGAAAGCTTGCTTGCTTTTCTGATGTGTTTGCTTTATTAACTGGAATTCATTAGGATAAGTTTTATTCACCCGAGATAGGAATGGTTATTATCTATATTAAACAAGCCCTTAAAACAATCTCAAGGTGTTGTTTAAGGATGCAAAAATGTCATCTTGATTTTCGATAGAGAAAGGGATGAGATAAAGTCTCTTTCATAACAGTATAAAACAGATCAGCAACAAGGGGTGCACAATAAGTATCCTTAGGAATTGCTATTACTTTTTTATAAATAGAGGTACCACATATAACATAATTATTGTCCAGTTAAATTAGAGTGACTAAATCAGGTCTTGACAAGTCCATTTAGTATAATTATTGTTATAACATTTGTAAAATAAGCTACATTCATTACAAGCTAAAAATATTCATTTCTCTTGCTTTTTTTTCAACGAGACTGGTGAGCTTGCATCTTATTAAATATGAGGAAGTGAAGTATACAACGTAGAACAAGAAAAAGTAAAACAGTAACTTACTGTTTTACAGAAGGTCTATTATTCAGAGACAACTGAACAATCTCTCACAGAATTGTATTGCAATGTCTAGCCCATTTGTTGATTTGTTTTAATGATATTTTGAAAGAAAGCAATCCAACCTGCATTCTGATTTCAAACCTTGCCTATCTGTATCACACTTGTCCTTACAAATTTTCATAATTTTCCCTTTTTGATAGTGTTCTCACCACATATTATTTGCCTATCAAGTATGATACATATATGTTTTGTTGATTTTGAAGAACAATTCAATATTCTATGATTTTTTTCATTTTTAACCAATACTATGGGTTTCAATCACCATACCCTTCTTCTCCAATCTTTATGTAATATTTAGTGTTTACAAAATATATAATTTAAAAACAACAGTATCAATTTATTTTACCACAGACTTGATGAAAGCGATATTATGCCTTGAAGACATTCATGCTTCCTCGAGTTCAGGCAAACTTAACTTTGGAACCTTTTTTTACATGATAGGGTAATCTTTTTAGATCCAGACTTCTTTTCTGGAATTTCATACTGAATAGCTCATGATTTGACAAAAACATGAAAGTGTGTTTCATTGTGTTAAATAAACTTAAATAATTCTTTATTCACAGAAAGTTTCATAAATTTATGTAAAATATCCAATACACTATATTTTGCGAATTTCCAGAAACATATTTAATCATAAAAATAACAAATGCTGAATTACCTTCAAAGAATGCGTTTCATTTATTGAACACACTCCAAGCATCACAACCCGATCACAAGCCACACTGCAGTTGGTACTCATAGCGAATAATAGCATCACAATTAACCTTTGCATCAATTTTGCATTTTCAAAAGGAGGTAATGTGAAAAATGGAACGCCTGGAAGTAATCAGCTGCTAATAATTCAATTCATTTTAGTACTTCATAACCTTGCTTATTTCAATGTGGTTAATAATTATAACTTAAATGCAGCTAAAATCTGATTGCATTTATAATATTGACAGAAATCTAAACACTGGTGAGGTGAAAAATGCATTATAAAAACACAACATGATGACAACACATGTACATCCTGCATTCTTGAATGTTGCATCATGTTAAGAGACTCGGAGACCAGTAGGGCAAGCGGTTTGCACAATTGACAATAACTAGGTTTACCACCCGATAACCATAGTTATTGGTGAAAACCCTAGATATCCGCTAATAACCAGATGTCGGACCAATTACCTTGGATATTGGCGAAAACTATAGTTACCGACTGAAAACCATAGTTCTTGGAGTTAACCGTGGTTAACGAACAATATTTATCTAGGGTTTTCACTAGTAATTATGGATATCAGATCTAATGTGCATTTGGCACAAAACTCTAGATATGATATAAAATCAATATCCTAGGTTGTTGTCTTGCCATTGTATCTGTTTCACTTTGACATGCGATTTGCCCAAATAATCCAATATCTATAGTTATCGACCAATAACTATTGATATCGGCCTGATTCATAATTCATTTTAAGAGGTCGCAAACATTGCAAATGGCGAAAACTAGCTAAAATTTCAAAAAGGAATTTTGGGGGAAATACTTATTTCTACTTTCACTTTGAACCTGGAAGTAACATTATTTTGATGAATTGGCACTAAACATTGTAGATCAGCATAGACTTATTTCAGGTATGAGTTGTTTTGGTAAATTGTTCATGAATTTCAGATTTCTCATGCAAAGGTTTTTCTTTTGTTTTAGTATGTGCTTGGTAATTAGAACATGAATTAGACTAAACTGAGCTTGCAAACATTTACTACATCCATAGCTAAATACATTTCTTTACTAAAATCTACACTCGTCAAAAGTTCTAAGTGCACACTTTTCAATTTTGAATATCTCGAAGTAAACTTATTCTAATTGAATGAAAGTTTGATATAATGTTAATTAGGATCAAACAATAATATTTTTTTGGAAAACCGTGCATATGTTTTATGTATTACGTCATCCACGTCGGCATACGCTATTTATGCGTAATCCCCGCGAGGCGATCGAAATTAATTTTTTTACAAGCGTTTTTGTTTTTCACATGTTCACCGACTCCAGACAAACAAGAAAAACACACAAACACATTGTAAACATTGAACGGTTGACGTCAGCAGACAACGACATTCCCGTCAAAATTCTTTTCACTGGCACAACTTCAAATTTGTTGTAAATAATCTTTATGGTTTTCGTAAATGCAAAAGAAATACCTCATTTTTGCATATTTTATTAATTTAAGAAGAAAATCAAACGATATTATTTTCTAGATTGATTACGTTGCTTACGTTGAACGCTGACGTTACTCAATAAAGTCATTAAATATTTACGTAAAACAACGTAAACTCGAAAATGTTTGTGTAACATGTGTTGGATAAGTGTCCAATAAATACAAATTGAAAACTAAAATTTATAGAAATTCAATAAACTTTAAAATCGAATTATTCGAAAATGACGTTTATTTGGTCAAAAAGCGTGTCCGAAAACTAGTCAATTTTATCGAAATTAATACATTTTTTCGTTCGGAAAGGCTTCTACACATTTATCATAGAGAATTGCATCATCCCAAACTGCTAAACAATTAAAAAACTTTTGGCACAAAGAGTTGTGAAAAAAATGGAATTTTCTGCTTGAAATCCTGTAAAAACGTTATGGATAAAATAGAGAAGAGTGCGTTGGCTCATCTTGCCAAGCAGACCATTAGAAAGCTACAGGAAGCTATTTTAGTGCAATGGAATGGCAAACTACAGTATTTCCTTTAAATGTACATGAACTTTAAATGATAAAGAGATGAGAAAACGGTCACAAATGATAGCCGATGCAATTATAATTAACTTGAGAATTGCTCTCTGAGTACAAGTGAGCTAAAATGTTATTATTTTTTAATCTGGTTAAGCAGACTTAAATTTTTTGGTGTGCTTTAATAGAATATTGATTCTTTTTCATTGTAATTTACACAATTTTCAAAGATTCAATCAAATAATTTGAAAAATCAACATTTATAAAGTGTGCACTTAGAACTTTTGACTGGTGTAGTTAAACTGCCCAGTGGTTTTAGTTATTGACCATTCCAAGGCGGTTGCATACACTGGCTTTCCATGTAGTTTGTTTCCATGTTGTCCATATACATGCAGTGTTTGTTATCGATGAACATTTTTGCAGATGGTTCTTATGGTAATTTTGGACTTGTCAAGGCTTAAATGCCCAATAAACTTGTCAAACTGCATATTTTATTATTAACCTAAACATTTTAGATTTCACCTGTATGCATAATAACACAAAAAATAAACCTTACAATATGAAAAGGGTATTATCTTATTGATTTGCAGCATGTTTTGCGGATCGTTTATCTTGTTTACAAAACAAACAGCGAATCTTTCCGAGCTGATTTTCGGCAATTCTCGGCAGGCGACGGTCGCTAATTATGCAGAAGTGCATAAATTGATGACGTATTCCCCATTAAAAGCCGTTACCGGGATGGGTCGTATAACATTTACATCTTTTTTTGTTAATCTTGTAATGAAGTTAAAACTTAAAGAATCTCTATGTTTCCTCGTCTTTTTCTTTCCATGTTTGCATGATTTTGTGTTTACAACTTTTATGTAAATGACGTCACCGCGTTCTGCGTTCTTACGGCCCACGTACGGAAAAAACCGATAACTTTTCGCCGAGTGATTGTAAACATTGGTTAGTAATTTTGTGGGCTACAAAAACACTGTGACGTTTTAATTCGGACCGGGTCTCAATGATTGGGGATTGTTTGAGAACATAAATATTTGGTCATTTATACTTTCTTTTGAAAAGGGTCAACGTGGTTAATTAATTTTCACAATGAAAAAAAACACAAAACGTTTTGACAAGTTTATTGGGCCTTTAAAAGAGTCGCTAACTTTCTAACTGGATAACATTTATAATATATGTGGTACCTTTATTAGGCATCCAAATGAGTTATCATTGTGCAACCATTGTTTCTGATCTGTTTTATAATTTTATGAAAGAGACTTTATGTTATTGCTTTCTACCGAACATCAAGATGACATTATGAAACATTTGATTTTCCGCTGGCCGATAGGCGGTAACAGCTCGGGTTCTCACTCTCGTTTGAGTCGTCGTTTTTGAAACTGATCATTGTATAACCGAGCTCTCTTCTCTGCTCTACTTTTTGGCTGTTTGGGGAGGCTGTGTCTGCTGGATGTGGCAATTCCTGATATGTATATTTTAGCTTTTTAATAATACATTGACGTACATTGATAATTTGTTGAATTAAGGTAATTTAAATTACCATATCCCATCTTTTGTTTATTAAAACTTGTATCCTCTTCATGTGACAGATTTAAATGACCGAAATCTTTGCAGAAACACTTAAAACAAGGTTATCGGTATCACAAATTAAGGAAAACCGTTTGCATGTTTTTTGCCGAAACCCAGATTTAATTCAAATTTTAGGTGCAGTTTAAAATCACTATTGCAACAAGGTATTTCACAGCCAGTTGTTAATGGAGATTTAATTTGTAAACTTAAGAAAATAAAAGGCAATGTTAACTTTTACACGTTATTCGTAAAATATGTAAATTCAAAAAAAAGGTGCCAACAGGATATTCTACAGCGCTCTGCAGGTCTGGCGATTAACCCATCTACAATTGATCGTTTTGCTTACCTCTCGTTGCACGACGGTGGCAGGGGTTTCAAAGTTTATGAAGGTTTATTGGGAAATATTTTGAAAGAACCTAGAAGCTCTATCTGTGTCATCGTTTTCTTTCTGATTTGACTCCAGTTGCTCTGGTCTCGGTAAGGTCATTGATTACCCGCCCTTTTACTTTAGAATGCTATAAGCTTCTTATGTTTTATATGTTTGTGTGCTTTTGCATGAAACATTGTTGAAAAAGATGAAAAGGGAACTTTGAAAGCCATCGAACATGACAAATATGAAAATATTACAGGCTCGGTCTGATTGAGCCTGTTCATGAACAGTAATGGAAATGCACATTTACTGCCCACGCCGCCTAGCCGCGAGTTGAGCGCAACTCAATATTAACACCAATAAGCAGTACAATTTTGACCATCCCGAAAGATGGGGTGCATATGGCGGTGGACATGGAACCTTCAATGCGGTATTTTCAGATTAATACCATTCCATTTTCAGATAAAAGAATATGTTTGTCCTAAACGAGAAAACCATTGGCGGAACTAAACAGAATAAAATTTTAACATGGGATCTTAGAGTTGATGCCTGGATTGGAGTTATTTCACCAAGACAACTTGTACTTGTTTGTTCATATGAGACCTGTTGGGGCAAGTGTGAGGTTGGTGCAGCCTAGAACCTGGTTTAAACCTTCAGTGGCAAATCGTTGAGCCACTGACCGTTCGAAGGCGGCTACCCCTCGGGATCTCATTTTTGTTAATTGTTTGTAGCGTCTTTTTTAAAACTTTCACGCACTCTTCACCTCTCTCCTCTTCCGCTGTGTGCCACACAGGCCTGCCAAATCTCCGGATTTTATCCGAAATCTCAGGATTTTAAGTTACTTCTCCGGATCTCCGGATTTATAGTCAAAATCTCCGGATTTCTATGAAATTGCAAAAATATAGATTAATTAGATCTAATTTAAAAGTTGTGCAATTAAAATAATAGTTATTCTTCTGCAGTCGCACATTTCCTGTTTATTACGACATAGCGAGGACGTGGTCAGTGACATGCTGCCTCAGTGCCTCTGGCACAATTATACAATAACCGCTTGTCATAAACTAAACAAGGGACTCGATGTTTCACCTGCCTTTATCTACTTTCATTTCATATTCATTCTAATACTGTCAAAAAAAGGTCTTAACAGGTTTAACAGAACGTTAAAAAATGAATGATAAAAATAGACAAAAGTCATTTTAAAACAAGTTATTAGACCATTTCTAACAAAATCGGCAAACTTCATTTATCATCATCATCATTTTTTGTTGAGGCACAGTCATAATGAACAGCAGCAATAAGACAACAACAACAACGTCATCATTGTCGTCGTCGTCATCATTGACATATTCAGACAAAATCTCCGGATTTTTAACGAAGAAGTTTTGGCAGGCCTGGTGTGGGGAGGCTGCTTCAACTGGATGTGGCAATTCCTGATATGCTTTTTCACTCTTCTTTGCAAATATACGTGGAACACGTAAATTAATTTTACCAATGTTCCTTTTTCGTAGTTCTGTCTTCATGTCAGACGGACTGAGTAGCATTTTATAGATTGTTAACGCAAGAACACTACCCATAGTCATTATTTTTTCCTATTATGTTTTCAATTTGTACATGCCATGCCAAATAGTTTTGCTATCAAGAACACAGAAAAATAGTTCGTTATCTGCATGAACGAAAGGTTGAATGTTAGTTTGAAAAAGAAACAAAGGATTAAAGTTGACAGCACACGCAGTCTAAGAACGGCACATATTAGTCAAACATAACGACTGGGTAAGTAAGGCACACGTGCCAATCAAATCGTGACTGACATTAATCCATATTAGTAGTTTCGTGACATAGTTTTGTAACAGATATTATTTCTCATCTGAATGTTATCGTAAGATCTTTTGAAAATGAAATGGCAGTTTACGATTGTCCTCGACAACGTGTTAGAAATTTGATAAAACTAATCCCATAGAGGGCCATTTATTTACACCGAATTGAATGCGTTTTTTTAAGATCAGTTCGATGTTTATTTCAGAAACTAATTACTTAATTAAGACTTGACTTTCTCCGAATATTAACATCAATTTACAAAAAAATGGCAAATCGATACTTCGGTGGACGTAAAGACAACGAAACGAAATACTCAACGAAGAAAGATCATCATTACCTTATCACTGCAGAACAACTAAGTTTAAAAAATTGCAATCTCTTGGGGGCTTCCTTGTTACTTTTTATGTCTTCTTGTCCCAATAGACCAATACGCGTTGTCGATCACACAAACTTTCAAACCTGTCGGCTTAATTTGCTGTACATTGTTAAGGAAATTTGTGGTACCGATTCTGCCGTTTCAGAAAAAAGTAATGTATGCATATCAGGAATCGCCACACTCACAAAACCCACGCAGCGAAAGAGAAGAGAGGAAGAGAGAGAGAGAGAGAGAGAGCATTTTTGTTATTAGTATGTTATTCAAATAGGACGCCACAAACATCTAACGAAAAAGAGAACTTTTGGGGATACCGCCTTGGAACAGTCAGTGGCAAAACAAATTGCCACTAGGGGTTTAAACCAGGTTCTAGGGTGCACCAACCTCACACTTGCCCCAACAGGTTCTCGTATCACAAAACATGTTCAAATTGTCTTGGTGAAATAACTCCAATCCACCCATCGGCTCAACAATGTTGCATGCAAAAGCACACAAACATATAAAACGTAAGTAGCTAATAGCATTGCAAAGCCAAGGGCGGGTACTCAATGATCTTACCGAGACCAGAGCACCTGGAGTAAAATCAGCAAGAACACGATGACAGGGATAAAAGAAATAAATCGAGCTTCTAGGATCTTTTAAGAAAAGATTTCCCCATAAACCTTCATAAACTCTTAAACCCCTGCCACCGTCGTGCAACCAAAGAGGTAAGCATAATGATCAACTGTAGATGGGTTAATCACCAGGTTTGCAGAGCGCTGTAAAATATGTTGGTAACCTTTCTTTTTAAATTTACAGATGGTTTTTACGAATAACCGGGAGAAATTAACATTGCCTTTTATCTTCTTAAGTTTATGAATTAAATCTCCATCAAAAACTGGCTGTGAAATACCTTGTAGCAATAGTGATTTTAAACTGCACCTGTATTTATGAATTAGATCTGGGTATCGGCGATAAAACTTGGAAAAGGGTTTCCTTAATTTGTGATACCGATAGCCTTGTTTTAAAAGTTTTTCTCTAATGCAAAGATTACGTTCATTGAAATCATTCACATCGTTGCAAGCTCTTGAACAGCGAACAAATTGTGAGATATAAACCCCGTAAGATGTTGCCCGAGGAACATCGCCATCTAAAAACGGAAAATTTACTATATTAAAATTAAAATCATCTCTTTTATCATAAATTTTAGTAGTGACGTAACCATTTTCAATGGACTGATTTAGATCCAGAAAGTTTGCTTCCTTTTCTGAAGTGTTCGCTTTATTCAGCTGTAGTTCTTTAGGATAAATCTTATTAACCAGTGATGGAAAGTGGTTATTAATTTAGGGATGTCAACGGATACCATTTTCGGTATCCCGATATCCGTATATACTATCCGGATACTATCCGGATAACCGTATAGATCGGCGACTTTGTCTGTTATGTGATGACGTCAATATTCCCGCCTTTTTCACCGCATAGTATTGAACTTCGGATCTACGAAAACTTGTCAAAAGATACTTGAAAGAATAATTAAGTGATTTTGAGTGTTTTGTTTCTGCCAAGTGTCGCCGTATAGACTAAGCGCTGTGTTACTATTGATCGATAGTATTCTTGATTTTATTTTTAACTCTTGAAATTTATTCACGCTATTTGACCAGGGCGAAGATAACTCACGATGAAAAATGAGGGAACTCTTGTTGATTTCTTTTTATGCAATTAAATTATTAAATTATTAAACTCGTTTTTGTTCTTCTGCATACGACTTTTGCATTGAGATTTATCTGGTACGTTCCAGAGACTATACATGTATTTGCCAAATTACGCAAAGAAAAAAATGAACAACAAATGCACAATATTTTATAATTTATTCATTATTATTTCATTTGCCGTTATCAACTTTATTTGATCGAAATTACATCAAATATTTTATCTGCAAAATAACAATCAAGATATTCGACAATGAACGTGACAGCATTACGGGGACATAGGTAAACTTAATTGACAATAATTGACAGCGCTAGTTTGAAGACAATCACATTATCAATATAACTTGTGGATTACTATACTTGGCAAACAATGGTCCTGACCACCTGGATGATTGCAATGAGGATGCAGTTTTCGCACCTCTGATCTGTTAAACAAACACCGCGTTACTTCTTGTGCCAAGAAGATCAAAAACAAACAATCATTGATTTACAATGCAGAAGCATGGAATACAACCTGATATTCTATGGTATAGAAGAAAATGAATTTTATGAGCAATCAAATAAAGATTCCCAAGAAAGTAAAGAACAAGAAGACACTGAAAGTAAATTACAGGCCTTTTTGAAAGATGATATGTGCTTGAGTAAATCTATACAATTTCAGAAGGTACACAGAATAGGTAGAAGAAAAATAGACCAGCTGAACCCCAGACCAGTTATTGCTAAATTCTTTGATCTGAAAGATAGAGATTATGTCAGGTTCAACACTGCAAATAAACTGAAAGGAACAAACTATGGAATCAGAGAACAATTCCCAAAAGAAATAGAAATGAAAAGAAAACAATTATACCAGAATTAAAGAAAGCAAAAGATGGTGGAATTAAAGCAAAATTAGTCAGGGATAAACTATATATAGGAAATAAGTTGTTTGAAAACACAATTGATGACAAGGTCTATGAAACACAAGGAGCACAAGGAGCAGAGAAAGAAGGAAGGCTGAATTACAGTAGAGTATTTTATAACAGGAAAACAGATAGAAACAACTCCAAACAGTGATGTTGTGAGTGACACAAATAACATGAATCATGATCAATCAAATGTTGACATGGCAACAGATGAAGAAGAAAAAAGCAATCAAGAAGAAACAGATCACTAGGATAGGCAAGAGTACAACATTAACATAAATGTGACACATAAGAAAACTTTGATTAGTGAATTGAGCATATGCAGTATAAATGTGTGTGGTATTAAATCAAAGCTCAACTATCCTGAATTTATAGAACTAATAAATAAATTTGACATTGTTGGTGTACAAGAAAGTAAGCTAAACAACCTTGACAATATATGTGTACCAGGTTTCTCTGTATTTGTAAATAACAGAACAGAAACCTCAAGATACAGATCAGGAGGCATTGCAATTTTAATAAAAGAAAAATACTCCCCATATGTCCAAATCCTAAAAACAGACTCAAAACTTGTCCTGTGGTTCTCCATAGATATCTTTAAAAGTGATATGAATAAGCCATTGATCTTTGGAGTGGTGTATATCCCACCAATTAGAAGCAAATATGCACATCCTGATCCATATCTTGAACTGCACAGAGAAGTTGTTAAATACATAGGTTCTGATATACTATTATTTGGAGATTTTAACTCCAGGGTAAGCAACAAACAAGAATTCACAGTACCTGACCATTATATTTTACATTTGATAGGTAATGATGACCTAAGTTTTGAACATAATGAAGTTTTAAACACTCTTGTTGAAGCTAATATACCATTAGATAGAAAATCACTTGATAAGGACATTAATGAATGTGGAAACAACCTTATTGAATTTTGTTCAAATAATGATATTTTCATTATAAATGGTAGAATTGGTACTGATAGAGTAAATCCAAAAACAACATGTAAAGGGAAAAGTACAATAGACCATTTCTTAAGTACAGCCAATATCTTTAAATATATTGTTGATTGTGAAGTACTAGAGTTTTCAAGCATTTTTTCTGATGCTCATAACCCAGTAACTCTAAAACTGTCTCTTATAAAAGAAAAAGTAGAAACCAGACACGAGAATAAAATATGTACAAAAAATGAACCTATTACAAAATTATGGTCAGATAAAAATGAACATACATTATTTGAAAGTAACTTGAACATACAGAATATAGCCTCAATTGTAGAGGAGATACAAAATATAAATAGTCAAAACGAAGTAACAAAAGATGACATAAATAGAGTAATCACCAAAATAAATGATGTTTTTATTAATTGTTGTGAAAAAACGTTTGGTAAGTCACACTGTAAAACGCCTGTTAGTAAGGTCAATGCTAAGAAGCAAGTCTGGTTTGATAGAGAATGCAATTTTAACAGAAACTAACGTCAAATACAAATAAACATCAGTAAAGGATTGAAAAGTTTAATTTTCAATAAACACACAGTGCCTATATGTTCTTATAGTAACACCGTCCACAATGTATAGTAACAATATGCACTAAATAGAACCATATAAAAACTAAATGCGCACTTAACAAGAACAATGACGTAGCACTATTTGCTGCTACGTCACCAATGATGAGTTACCATATGTGTATTTGTACTGACTATAGTTTAATAGAAACTAACGTCAAATACAAATAAACATCAGTAAAGGATTGAAAAGTTTAATTTTCAATAAACACACAGTGCCTAAATAGTGAGTAATTCCTGTTAAATATGACAATATGAAACAGTACAAAATACATCATATTCACTACACATTGTCGTTCAACACAACTTAAATAGATCTACTGATTAGATCTTCAATATGTTATCTGTAAATGTACTAGGTGTTCTAGAATGTACATAATGCTCAAAAAACACTGTATCTGTTTTCCATCTACCCATTTTCATAACAGTCTTTGGATCAACACCTTTATCAATTTGAACAGTGGCACCAGTTGGTCTAAACGATTTTGCTGTATACAGTTTTTTGTCTAAACCGGCATCAGCAATACTGTCTTCAAGTACAGATGCAATAGTCTGTGCACTTAATGCTTTATATGGTGAATACAAAGACAAGAACACTGCATTACCACTAGCACTCATTCTACGATGTGACATAGATCTTTCTATATAATCTCGCAATGTTTTAACAGGATCCAGCAAAATATTGCTTGCTGGGGGAACAACAACTTGAAAACCTGATCTACTTGTGTCATTTTTAATGCCATGGAAACTTATACTCATCGAACCACTAGACTCAAACACAATCTGATCCGTGTTAAACTGCATTTTCTCATGTTCAAAAGAAAATGGATCAAAATGTACAGACTTCGGTGCAACATCTGAAGGTCTCAACATTGTTACTAAAGCAAGAAGAGTTATCGCTTTTTGGCGTAACCGTTTTAATGAAAGTTTGTCATTCTCTCCCCAACAAGTAAACAATGCATTAAATTGATCAACAGGCATAACTTGGGAATGTGTTAATGTTTGTGATGTACCCGACTTTACTAGAGCCTGTGTTAAACGTACAATATCAGGATTATGCACAATATTTAACAACTCATATGCCTCATAATAACAACTCAAAGCAGCACAAACAGTCTTAAGTTTAGATCTAGGCTTTGTTGAGGAATCAGCAACATAACACAAAAAGTTTGCTAAAGCAACTGTATCCTTTGGAGGAAAAGAAAAATGGTGGTTTACACAAAACAAATAAAAGTCATGTATATAAAAATTATACAGCTTAAGTGTTGAAGGTGCTAAACTTAATGCGATTTGAACAGCAGCTCTTTCACTCCATTGTCTTTTTATCAGTTTATCCTTCCACAAATCCTCCAAGCGAATAAACGCCATTTCCGATTCCGCATTGGTTCTGGCACAACATTTATCCTTTGACATATCAGATGTGGAGCTGGAAGACGCACTGGTGACGTCACTGACAACTTTTTCAGCGTCTGAAACCATGGCTGGGCAGGTCCACCACGGGGCTATCACTGTTGCACTCGCGTTTTGATTTTGGATGACTTGTAACACACGCGGAATGAGTCGAAAAGGAGCATTCACATAATTGTTGTGTAACTCCCAGTTTGTTTGTGCTAACGCGTCCACACCCCCGGTTTGTGGATCGAAATATCTGCTGTTGTAGAAAGGTAGGTGGGTTGTTATAAACGAACTGAAACGATCGACAGTGTGTGGGCCCCACATGGAGTCTAGAAGATGAAATATCCTCGGGTGTAATCTCCACTCGTATTTGTCTTGGAGCCGAGAAAGCGAGTCCGCCTCCACATTCGATCTTCCTGGTAGATGGCGGGCGTATATCATCACATTGTTGTCCAGACACTCCGCCCAAATGGCTTTGGCAAGCTGTGTAAGTTCTATAACTGGACCGCCCATGTGATTGAGATAGGCAATGGTAGTGATATTGTCTGACAGAATTTGTATAGTTTTGTCCTTTATATGACTGCGGAATGATTTCAGAGCTAATAACACTGTTAACAGTTCTCGATGGTTTGATGACTTGAAGGAAGTGCGGATATCCCATAGGCCTGATGCATTCATACCTTTGTAAACTGCACCCCACCCTGTATGCGAGGCATCGGTCTCTATTTGTCCATGGATCGAATTGTGTAGAATAACTTGACCGTTCCAAGAATGTAGGGCACTTGCCCACCATTTCAAATCAGCTACACTGTCATCTGACCAGTTTAAACGACTGTCCCAGGATGAACGAGTCTTAAGAAGTCTATACACTGACCGAAGTTTCAATTTACCAGGAAAAATTGCACGGCAAACTGCAATACACTGACCTGCAAGTCTTGCTAAGTGTCGTGCACAAATGACTGGCTTCACCAATGCACGAATAATGTCTTTCCTAATTTTTCTAACCTTCTTTTGTGGTACTTTCAAAAGTGGTACACCATCACTGCCACACGAGTCGATAATAAAACCAAGAAATTCACACCATGTTTTTGGAACCAATGAAGATTTCTCGTAGTTAATACACCAACCGAGATTCTCTAAAGTGGTCCGTACAAATGTCAAATCAGCCTCGATCTTGTCTCTATCTGAAGCAAGAAGAATATCATCCATGTAAATTATTATTCTCAGTCCCTTTTCACGAAAGTATTGCACAACTGGTCGCAAAGTCTTACAAAAGAAGTAAGGGCTTAATTTATAACCAAATGGCAGAACGTTCCATGTATAATAGTTATTTTCAAAACAAAACCCCAAATATGTGGCAAAGTCTGGGTGAACTGGCACATGATGAAAACCATTTTTCAAGTCAAGACTAACCATATAATCACCAGGACGAATAACTTGCGATAAGGTTGATAAATCTTCATATCTAAATTTTCTTGATTCACTGAATGAATTGACATGTCGAAGATCAACTATTAATCTCTGTTTTCTATTTTTCTTTGGAACACAGCCAATTGGAACAACACAATGAGGTTTGTAGTCTACTTTAGAAATGCATCCATTGTCTAATAATGATGATATCTCTGAACTTACAAAAGAGGCTTGATTTTTACTTAGTTTATGATTAGAATATTCACAATTCAAAGGTTCACCACTAAATGGTAATTTTACACCCTCCTTTATCCAGTCTAGGACACAATCTGGAGATCCAATTTGTACCCAATCACGCCAGCGTTTTGAAAGTGCAGTTGGCATTTTACACAAGAAGAAAGCAACTTTGATTTGACAGTACTCACTTAATTATCGCCAGATGCATCGTAGTTTTGGGTCGAAGTGTCCTGTCTACGAAACGGTATGTCACGATTGGAAAATGAACTGTAGTTGTTTCTGGACCTCCAATTTCCACGTGAATATGGCCGACCCCTTGTGTTCCCTCGCTGAGGTTGCGCTTGGCGAACTGATGCTGTAATGGTTGCAGCGTGTTGAAGAGTTGTAACCGATTCTGGCGTAAATCCTGACGAGTTCCTTTGAAGCGCTCGAAACAACCGGGCGGTGTCACGGTCAAATTGACCCTGGACAATAAGTCCTGCGTGTTCTTCTTGTAAATACCGTATTTGTGCAAGTTGTATGAGATATAATTGTTGCATATACTCCTGAGTCATATTATTGGCATTGTCAATTTTCCACAAAAGTTTTAAAGTAGTTTCAGCGAAGCGTGCACATTTATTCACAACAGCTGAATGACCCTGATCGTCACGCTTAATTCCTTGTCTCGTATCCGACACTTTCAAGTCTGAAGGGAGTTTTACACTGTTAACACTGTCCTTTATGGATTGAAATTCTCCCTGAACGTCCGATTCTGCACTAGTAAATGTGGGAAATCGGGCATCAACATGCGGTCGCCTCCCAGAGGTTGAAAGCGATGGCGGAACTGGCCGGTCCGAAAATCCTAGAATTGGATCACTATCACGCTGTCTGTCGTGAAAATTATCCTCCAGTTGTAACAATCGGTCATTAAACTCCCTATTTTGCAAAGATAAGCCCTCGATGGCCGAAATAAGCCTGTCAAAACGGTCGGATTTTTCCTGAGAATCAGGACAAGGTTCTGCCATAGCGGACGGCGCACTTAACAAGAACAATGACGTAGCACTATTTGCTGCTACGTCACCAATGAGTTACCATATGTGTATTTGTACTGACTATAGATAGCGAGAAATAAATATCATATAGCTAAGAGAAACTATAATAAATATAAAACAGATCATAATAAAAAGATGCTTAAAGACATAAGTAAAATATATAAAAATACTGTAAACAAAGCAGTAAGACGATATAAAAGCCAGAAAACAGACAATTTACGTAATCTAAAATCAAACAACCCCAAACAATACTGGAAAATTATAAACTCTATCGAGAAGGCAAAAAAAAATCTCAAGCAAGCATAAATAGTTTATATACATATTTTAGAGACACAAATAGTAATAATAATACTGAAGAAAATGATATGCCACAAATTAACCAAACATTTAACGAAATAAATGAAGAAATAAATATACCGATTACACAAGAAGAGATTTTAGAAACAATAAAAAAGCTTAAAAATAATAAAAGTCCAGGAATTGATAATATTATAAATGAACACATTAAATCTACTACACAGACAATGCTCCCTGTATATGAACAACTATTTAATCTTATTTTTAACCATGGATTATACCCTGAAGATTGGACAAAAGGTAACATTCTACCAATATATAAAAATAAAGGTGATGCAAAAAATCCTGAAAATTATAGACCCATAACTCTTTTGAGCTGCCTTGGAAAATTATTTACAGCAATTATTAACAACAGATTAAAACACTTCGCTGATAAGTATGAAATACTTACAAAATGCCAAGCTGGTTTTAGAGAAAATCACTCCACAACCGATAATTTATTTGTTTTACAAGCACTTATAGATATCCTACAAGCAACTAAAACCAAACTATTTTGTATATTTATTGATTTTAAACAGGCATTTGACACTGTCTGGAGAACAGGGCTGTGGTCAAAACTGCTTCAATATAATATTAATGGAAAATGTTTTAATATAGTAAAAGATATGTACAAGAATATTAAATCACGAATCAAAACGCATGAAGGAGCATCAGATTATTTCCCTTGTCTAACCGGGGTCCGTCAGGGAGAAAATCTGTCCCCTTTCTTATTTTCCATATTTTTAAATGACCTTGAAACGTTTTTTATAGAAAATAATGCAAATAGCCTTAAATGTTATATTAACCATAATAATATTACATTATTTCTTAAGTTGTTTATAATCCTGTATGCAGATGATACAGTGATTCTAGCTAATAATAGTAAAGATCTTCAAAAAAACCTGCAATTATTTGAAAATTATTGTGAAACCTGGAAACTAACTGTTAACGTAAGCAAAACTAAAGTGATGGTATTCGGTAGCAGAGGAAACACATTCCAAAATCAGTTTAAATGGAAAAATGAAATAATCGAAGTTGTTGACAGTTATAAATATCTTGGTTTATTCTTCTCACGAACAAAAAGCTATGTTAAAGCGAAGAAGCACTTAATAGATCAAGCTAACAAAGCAATGTTTTCTTTACTAAAAAAATCACGAAATCTTAATTTACCAATCGATCTACAAATAGATCTCTTCAATAAAACAATTAAACCTATTTTATTGTACGGCTGTGAATTATGGGGAATCGGTAACATTGAAACGATTGAACGCGTTCAACTGAAATACTATAAAAATAGTCTAAATCTTAAAAAATGTACTCCTTCACACATGATATATGGTGAACTAGGTGTAGAACCTTTATATATTGATATTCAAAGTAGGGTAATTAATTTCTGGGCCAGAATCGCTGATATAAATTATAATAAGCTCTCAAACCAAATGTACTTCATTATATTTGGATTAAATGAACAAAATAAGATAAAGTCAAAATGGATTCAATATGTAAAATCCCTATTATTTACCAATGGATACGGTAATATCTGGGAAAACCAGCACATAATTAATATAAAATGGCTTAAAGCAACATTTAAGCAGAAGCTACATGATCAATGGTTACAAACTTGGAATCAACATTTAGATCGAGCCACTAGCAGTCTAAACTACAAGATTCTAAAAAATAGTTTTGGTTTGAACAAATATTTTAAGATTTTACCCAACTACTGGAGTAAAATTATTACATCTTTCCGTACAAGAAATCATAGATTACCTGTTGAAATAGGTAGATGGACGGGTACACCATTACATGATAGAAAATGTCTATTATGTAACAAAAATGATATAGGAGATGAGTTCCATTATGTTTTAATATGTCCATTCTTTAATGAGGACAGAAAACTTTACATAAATAAATATTATTATAAATATCCAAATATCATCAAATATGCATCATTGTTTGAAAACACAAATAAATCTATTCTCATTAAACTATGTAAATTCTTAGAGATAATAATGAAAGTAGCTAGGGTAAATCCATAGCTACATAAATCATATTAGCTAAAAGTAAACTGCTTGTGCTCATGTCTGTTAGTTAAATTAAGTATAATCAGCTCAAATTTTACTTGGGCAGACATAAAACTGGATTCTCAGTCAAGTCCATAAATGTTAAGGGTATTTTAAACCATATCGAAATTATGGTAGAATATTGTATTTTGCTTTCTTCAAAGTGATAAATATCAACATTTATATATGTACTAATAAAAGAATGTTTGGTATAAGATGTTAATGGTATTTTAAACCATATCGAAATTATGGTAGAATATTGTATTTTGCTTTCTTCAAAGTGATAAATATCAACATTTATATATGTACTAATAAAAGAATGTTTGTTAAAAATATATGAAAACAATTATATTGTATGACGTACCATTTTGTCATCAATGTATAGTGTTAAATCCTATGTGTACCTGTTATACTATAGGGAAACGTTTCAATCATTGCAACTAATTACAAAAAAATTCAATTACTTTATGATTGTATATCCACATGCTGTTATTACGTGTATTATGCTTTGTAGCACCCATTTAAGTGAATCTTATTACGGTATACGCACCTGTTTATGATCACACAATTTCATGTAAATCTTTGATACGCATAGACTAATTCATTTAAATGTTAAATTTTGTTTGCATTTTCTCTTAAAATGTTTTTTTTACTTACCTAAAGAACCAAACTTCCTTTCATCAGCGTAAAATAAATCCAAATCTTTAAATTTCCTACATGGAATCACCATTATAATAATTTAACACAGAACTAGAAAACACTCGTTAAATCCAGTGGAATGAATTTTCTCTTTATTTTTTCACAAAAATACTCATTAACTGATTTAATTTTTCGAACTACTAACCCGTTCTCCTTTTTTTCCCGTTTGACTTAATGGAACGATTTTTTCCCGTCTTATTTTACCATAAAAAACACACGCAAATTTGTTGACACTTTTAACTCTTGACCGTCTAATCCCCTATTCATTAGACTTTTACGGATGGACACACGTGTCACTTACAGTCCCTTTTTATTCTAATCAGACTAATCATATAGGAAATAACACCCTTGTATAAACAAATGAAATAGTTTATGAAATGTATACAAATGAGCTCATTGAAATATTTATTGTAGTATTTGATTTAAATAATTTGTTTGCGTAATTGAAAACATGTAAACCCTATTGAAATGATAATCATATGTGCATGCAACAGAAAATACATTCTTTAACAATAATAATTTCAATTCCAAACTTTAATTTTTACACTCAGATAAATTTCAATTAACGATGTTATAAACTAAAAACTTTAAGAATACAGTACGATGACAAAACATTAAACCTAAAAAGCGTTGTCCTCTGCAAGCTGCCATGCGCATGTGATTATTATTTGATTATGTATATTTATGTACTTCTCATGCTTTTGTTATATAACAAACTGAGAGATAATATGAATAAACTTGAAACTTGAAACTTGAGTTTTATGACGATCAATATACAGTCTTAAATTATCTAATTATGACATCTGAACAGGTGTTTAGTAGCAATAAATGACGCATTTTGTACTGTTTAAGATAATTTTTTACTAATTTTTACGAATATTCGGATATGAAATTAGTATCCGGATACTGACTTAGTATCCGGATATCCGGATATTCGTTGACATCCCTAGTTATTATCTATCTTTAATAAATCATCAAGGTACCTAGAGGTGTTGTTAAAAGCTGTAATAATATCATCTTGATGTTCGGTAGAAAGAGATAACATAAAGTCTCTTTCATAATAGTATAAAAACAGATCAGCAACAAGGGGTGCACAATGAGTACCCATTGGAATGCCTATTACTTGTTTATAAATAGAGGTACCAAATCTCAAATAAATATTAGCCAATAAAAATATGAGCGCCTGGATAAGGTCTTGACAGGTCCATGAAGTATAATTGTCATAAAAAAAGTTACTGTCCGGACAAGATAGCTGGAACATTGTAAATAACGTCCATTTAACGAGAAGTTCTGTTTTAGTAAAACTGATTTTGACTTTGAAAATATAGACCGCATGTTTGTTTCACAAAATTGACTTGATATGATGCACACATGTATTCGTGGCAATCATTTAAAAAAACCTCTCTATGACACATATCATGATCATCCAGTAACAAAACGATTATTAACTTTACCTTTAAGTGCAGACACATAATATCTTGATACGGTTACCATGAATAGCAAAGTTAGACATCAGAAAATGTTTTGATTTTCAGTATCAGAGACATGAGGGCAACATTTGTTTCAAATGCTATGTTATTAAAATCTACATGCATGATAAAGTTATAGAACTACTTTGTTTGCGTTTTGGTTAGAAACAACATATTAAATTTAAATAAAGAGCAATGTAGAACAAGATCAAACTGTATAAGCCAATCGATCAACCACGCTATACTCAGTCCTATTCTTTTTAACCAAGTTTTAGCTTTCCAAAATGCTAATCGGTCATTGTAATCTTTAAACACAAAGACAGCAGTGGTATTTAATCTATAAGCCACTTTGGAATAAAAGTGTTTCACTTTTATTGGATGTCATGCAAAACTTTTTCTTTAATTTTATTTATTTCCTCTTTTAATGGAGTGTATTTAAGCTGGTGATAAATCTAGCAATGTTGCAAACATTGGAAATATACTTGGAAATACCAAAGTTGATAATTTTATCAAACGGTTGTTTTTTCTTGCGACAGAAAGTATCATTGTTTGTATTTTTGTGACAGAAAATGTTGGATAGAA
>JAZAYU010001321.1:0-59001 GCA_038501625.1 Corbicula japonica
GCTGTTTTGGAATCTTCACTGACTTCACACCACCTAAAATAGAACAAGATGGGCCTCCAATTGAACACTTGTGTCGCCCTCTGGTACTTTGTGAGAATAAAAATCCAAGTATAAAAAGGGCAGAACTTCATCAAATGTGACCTTGACCTAAAGAACCTGACATCATCATGACTGTTTTGTCATAAGCAATGGTCATGTTGTCATAAGCAAAATTTTCCTGTGGAAATTTTATTTTACAATCAACTACACATCCTGCTTGATCATCTGTACAAGTTTGAAAGAAATCCACTTAATAGTTAATGGGGAGTTGATGCCACAAAATTTTATTACTAAAATAAACAAATGGCCATAACTCTGGTAAAAATGGTTGCAGGAAAAAATATTTTCTTTACAATCTCTTCACATCCTGCTTGATCATCTGTGCAAGTTTGAAAGAAATATGCCTGATAGATAATGAAATTAACAAAGGGCCCTAACTCTGGTAAAAATGACCGCAGGAAAAAACCTTTTCTTTACGATCATCTACACATCGGATCACATCCTGCTTGATCATATGTGCAAGTTTGAAAGAAATCCACCTGATAGTTAATGAGGAGTTGATGCCACAAGATTTGGGGGATGTACAGACGGACAGACGTATGGATGTATGTAAGGAGGAAGGCAACTCTATATGTCTCCCACTTCATGGGGCATAAAAAGACCCAACTTAAATCACAGGTGTCAAGAGGCTTTATGGAAACTTCAACAGTCAAGAGTTATCTCCCAGGTCAAATAGAACCATTGTTGTACATAAATCTGTCATTATGTTCATCTTGTAAATCTAGGAAACAAATATCTAAAGTGATGGAATATGCAACAAATTATTTGCTATGACAGTATGTGTATTTTACACTGATTGTGAAACAAGTTATAGAACTGTTATTCCAACTTCTAATAATCATGCTTCACGAGTGCTTCCTAGGTTGAAACCAGTAATCAAGCCAAATTTGGATTGGGAAGACTGCAGAAGAATCTCATCCCTAATGGGATTTAAATCCGAAGTCTCAAAGGTCTCAAGATCTCAAGCCAGACTCACTAGTTCTCTGTTCTTTTAATGTGTTTTACCATTTGACTATAAAATGATCAATAATTTTATTCAGATATGAAAAATTCACAAAAAGTCTGAGTTCACCATTAGACTGATAAAAAGGTAAAATATTTATATAATTTTGTTAACAGTATAATTGGTTACCAAAACCCATTACTCTTACTTTGCATGTTCAATACTAACCTGTCCTTTTGAAATGTGTCATAACTTGTTCCTTTGTGATATCTTCTGGTAAATTTCCAACAAACAACATCAGCTTCTTTGGAACATGGATACTTGAACTGCTTTCTAATTTTTCCACAGCGTCTACATACACAACTTTTGATTTCTTGGCAGAAGTTTTATCTCTGGAATCACTGTCCGACTCTGTTGGCGTGGTTGCTGTTTCAATGCTGGATTTGGCTTTCTTAGTCAATTGATTGAATTTAGCACCATTTTTTATATCCGTTAGTTTTTTAGTTTTCTGAGATGTGTGTGTTCCATGTTTATGTTTGCCAGTTTTCACTGTGGATTGAGCTAGTTGACCTGATTTTGGAGAGGAGCGGGGTGATCTACTGGCCGAGGTTGCCGAAGGTTCCGAAGGACTCTGCTTAGCTACCTGAGCTACAAGTAGTGAAAGAAAAATAAACAGTGTAAAAATCCTCCTGTGATATGATTTTTGCATACATGTGATTTGAAATGAAATACAGTATTGGGTGGGATACACTATAATAGTGTATATATGGTATTATGTGTTTTATGAAAATTAACAAACAGGATATTTGCAATTTCTTAAACTGTCCAGATAAATTAGATCATTTTCATAAGACCGCTACCCCACAGGTAAAAAACCAGTCTGTTAAAATATATCACATAAATTTTATACCAATGTGTGTTCATACTGGCCTGTAGAACACAGCCTTTTGCCGAAAAGTCTGAAAGCCTGACCCCTTCTGTAAAAGTGTACACTAGCATAATTTTCTTAGACTGTCAACACAAAAATTGAAATGTGTGGTCCACCAAAACAAAATTACATGAAAAAGTGCCCATCATAAAGATGTTTCAACTACAGTATGTCACTATGTGGTTTTGAACAATACTGTACCCAGTGCTCCAGCTAGGCTTAAACAAAAGGGCGCCGCGCCCTGCCCGAAATTCCGTGCTCCCTGCCCTAAAATCATAGTGCCATGCCCATATTTAAGTGCATCTTTTAAGTGGGTATACACCACCTTTTAGGGGATATTAAGCAGCCACTGAATTTTACAACTTTGACCTACAAACCAGACGTCACGCTCATTGATTTTACTACACTCAACAGGTGTTATCGTGTTTATCTGGGAACTGCAATTTGACATCGATCAATATTTGATTGCAGCAGTGTTTTTATAACAATTACAAATGATATACAGGAGATTACTGAATGAGCAACAATTAGATTAAGGTAAAGTATTTGATGAAAAATTGGCGCTAATTATGATTATTACCTAATAACAATTTTTGTAACAGTTTGTGTCTGATTCTAAAGACTAACTATTTTAAAAAATGACATTTGGAGATTATCTTCTTTCATTTTATGCTGATTTTAGATGTTTTTTGTCCAGTTATCATTTAGTAAAAAAGCCTGCAAATAAACAAATGCCAAAACAGGCAGAGAGATTAGAGAAAGTTGACTGATTTCTTTGGGTAATTAAATTTTGTCAGCTTTCAAAATGCATTGTGAGTAGTTTTAATTTATAAATATAAACTGAATATCAAATAGAGTAAACCCTGATAAAGTGTAGACCTAAATCAGACTGTCAGATGCGAAGAATGGTCAGGGTCTGTACTGGCAGAAAATGCTTTCTTATTAATGTGAAATAATAAGTAATAGTTAAAAAGTGAATGGGGTATTTATTACTTTCAGACAATGAGGCTGAATGTTCATCATAACATACAGGACAATTAAGCAGCAAAACATCAACAAAAAATAAAAATAGCTAGAAGTGCCCAAGTCTGCACATCTTCAAAGTTCTAAGCAAAATGGAGGACAATATAGTTTATTGTGAAAGAGACTTGATACTGAATGTATTATTTTTAAAGTTCTAAATGTTGAGGATAGTTAAATTTAAAAGTTTTTTTCTTTATCTGATTATTTTATTATGACAGAATAGTGAAATAAAAGTATCTGTTGTTAACATTATTAATTATTTATTCAAAGGCAATGTTAATAAATACATTGCCCCTGCCCCAAGATTTGCAAAAGATATGCCCAATTTTGAGCCCGCCGCGCGCAATGTGCCCTTTTTTGAGATCCACTTCCCTGCCCTTCCGAAATCTTAGCTGGAGCACTGCTGTACCTCTGGTGACTCTTGAAAGGTTCTTCTTTTCTTCCAGCCATTTCTTTCTTTTTTCCAATCTTGGGGTTATCTTTGCCATGGCAACAACCTGCAAGAAAAATGTCAAAATTACTATGACTCTTGAAAGTATAACAAGAAGCAGCCAATACCTCAGTCCTGCCAATAATAAAAAAGTAATTGATTCATAGTGGCAAAAGTAAAACTGGTTGGCACTAGAGGGAACATTGCATTGGATATTGACATTTATTATTTTTTATTCATTGTTTTATTTTGAAAGTCAGTAGATCATTTCAGATACCACACTTTTATATTTACCCTTCAACTTCATCTTCACCAGTGAAGTCTTATTCATCTAAGGTATCATAATTCATGATGGCAGTGTGATGTATTATTAGGTGTGGCTTCAGTAAAAGATGGTCACAATTTATTGGACTGTGAACAATGTTTTGACACGAGTTGCTGCGAAAAAGATTATCAAAAATTCTTCTGCAATAGATTTTGTATTAAAGAGAATGTTTATCAGTGTTTATAAGTATTTATAACAGCACCTCTGGACAGACCTCATAGGACTGGCTAGTGATTCTAGCCTGTCGGTCTAGGAGTCCGGTTACCAGACCTCAAGCCACTTCCATTTCGTTATCCAATTAACGAGCACAGCCATTTAGTTATCCTATTTACCAGGATGTATCCGAATGATGTTACACTTAGGAAATGTTTTGTTATACTTACCGTCAAAACAAAAAAGAGACTTGATAGTTTGCTATTTCATAAAGTTTGTTTATCACTGCGATAACAGTAAATTTAGATAATACTCATTGAAAATTTTTATAGTTTAAACGGATAAACAAGCTGTTATTTCTTCTTTTTTTCAACGGTGTTGTGATTTTTAAACGTTGTGACAATAGAGTTGGGTCGGTTTAAAAATGCTGACGTTCACCACATATTTTGACGCACCATATATTTTGACGCACTGTTTGTTTTCACCTCGTTTCTAAATATGTGATTTCCTATTGATGTCATTATGATGCAAAATGATCAGTTAACATTCGTCTAACCATTTAATAAATTAAAGTGTGTAAATTATGCAAACTGAAGCCAGTAAAACATCATTGTTTTATGATATAGTAAAAATAACACGAATTACTTAATACTTTTTCTCTTTTTGAATAAATCCTTAATATTGGTACCATTTTACAGAATTTAAAACAAATTTTCCTCTTGTTTGCAACAAATGACAAATCTAGCATCAGTCATGTGATGGGCATGATTGCAATATGATGTTGTACTAAAATTTGTCATTCTTGTAAATCCCTCAGGTTATATTGTTTCCATACAATTTTACCTTCATTTGTAATTTATCATCATTGTTATTTTTCACTCTACAATATCAAAATATTAAAACTGCAAAGGACACTACCCCATGAGATTTGGTTAGTTATGGAAACAGGAAAGATACCATCAGTCATCCAAGAGTGATGTCTTTTCGCATTTAAAGCAGACTAGATGCAGAATCTTTAATAAAATTCCGTTTTCCAATTTTTTACCATACAAAAATTGTTGAAAACTTATTCTAAATGATTAAAATAACACCATTTATGTTCTTGTTGTGCCAGATGCAAGAGAGTGTGTAAACTTACTTTTAACTAATTAGAAATGTGGTTACATTACATGCGTCAAAATATGTGGGTGAAGACCAAAGTTAGCATTTTTGGGATTGTCATGTTTGTTTCTTGCTCTACAAAAAAAATTCTTGATATTTTTTCATAATTGCAGTTTTATTCAAATAAGGAAGGATGTATGTTCATGATATTAATGTTTAGTTCAAAATGAACATTCAATTTAAAAAGTTGTTTTGGATTAAAAGCTTAAGTGCGTCAAATACGTGACACCAGGACATTATAATTATTCATACCCGCATTACTGAATATACTAGCAACTACCCGCATAAAAAGGAAGCAACATCCTTGACATTTTTTACTAGCAACAAACACTGATCGAAGCATTGACGATCACAAAGCAGCTATTGAATCCAGCATTTAGACCCTGCTTTGACCAAATACAACCTGAAAACGCCCCAAAAAACCACAAAAAAAACATCAACACCTTTACCGTGACAAAAGAGGAGGTTACGATAGCATGAAAGTAAACTGACATCAAACTTCGATCACTTGATAGCTGAAACAAAACTTTTGCATGCAAAATTGTTGGGCGAATGGGTGGGTTTGAGTTATTTAACCAAAAAAACTTGTACTTGTTTGTTGATATGAGAACCTGTTTGGGCAAGTGTGAGGTTGGTGCACACTAGAACCTGGATTAAACTCCCAGTGGCAAATTGTTTTGCCCCTACCGTTCCAAGGCGGTAACCCCAAGGGTTTTCATTTTCGTTAATTGTTTGTGGTGTCTTATTTGAAATTTATATTCTTATGAACACATGCTCTCTTTTCCTCTCTGCTCTCTCGCTGTCTCGAGAGGAGGCTGTGTTTCCTGATTGTGGAGATTCCTGATATGCATATTTCACTTTTTTATTCTATAAGATAGTATATGAAATGTTATTATCTATATCAGTCAATATCTCGCTCCATATAATAGACAAACACACATTCAACATCACATGGCATTCCTGATACCTACTAGTACAGTTGTTTACCATAAATGTTCATTCTTTCCAAGATCAGTTGTTCGATGGACACCACTGCCATTGAATATTATTTAGCGCTGACACGATTCCATTATATATATTATTGCATATATCATTATTTTAACTGACTCACATTCTTACTTCCTGCAAAACAGTTTGTCTGTATATCTTAAATATTTAAGTAAAAAGGGCTTAAGGTGCCTAAGTGTTTTTGCACCATTATCGCACGTTGCTAGCTCGCTTCTGGGTGGACTGAGTAGCCTAGGAATCCTAGCAACTATCGCTTTTCACTACCCCCCCCCCCCCCCCCCCACACACACACCAACGCAGGGCCATCATATTCAATGATTGAATGTTTGCCATTACTAAAGAAGAAGAAGCTTAAAAAATGACTAGAGTTCAGATTTCATCCAAAGTAACACCTTAGAATAAAATTAAGAAACATTTGAATGATAGAATCATGCGATCTAAAACACAGAAAACAGAAAAGGAATGTAATTAAAACGGGCTTTGCCCAAGATCATAAAACTAAATCTGGAGATCAGTCTCAAATCTCAAGGATCTGATTGGCTGAAATGGCGACCAGTCGCCATTTCAGCCTATCAGATCCTTGAGATTTGACTGATCTCAAAACTTAGTTTTATGATCTTGGGCCAAGGTCTTGGGCCAAGGCTCTTCGCAAAGATAGCTGTAGCGGTGCACCCATAAATAAAAGAAAACTTAAAAAATAACCAACTGACATAGCAACCATTTTAAATCGGCAATTAATTTTAATCTGTCTTTACTCGAGAGAATAAAACAGACACCCATACACCGTAAGACAACCCGTAACACAACATGATAGACATTAAGGTAACAGCAGAAGGAGTTTTGTCTCTTCTGAAGAAACTGAACACAAACAGCTACTGGTCCAGACATGTTTCCTACTCATTTGAGTTATGCTACATAGTATCACACTTCTATAATATTTTCAATAAATGACTGAAATCTGGGAAGAAACCTGCCTATTCTGGAAAACTGTCAAAGTATCTGCTATCTTCAGAAAGGGAGAACGACTCAAGGTCAGTAATTAAAAACAGTTTCCAGGACTTACATATATTGCCAACTCAACGAGAATATACGTAGTAGCGAGTTAAAACACCATGAAGCACTTCGAAATTTTAGACAGCCTAAGTGAAGGCCAACACGGTTTCAGGAGGAAACAAGACTGCGAATCCCACACTTGTTTAAACGATTCTTCAATCCATGAACAGATGCAAACAGTTCGATCTAAAATGCAGTCTCGACTTTTCAAAAGCATGCACGTTTCTCACAAGTTCCGAGGGAACACTCCGTCCTGGATCAGAGTTTTCCTGTTCGACCGATCACATAGGGTTATTGTTGATAGTGCCACTCCCAAGCCAGCTCATGTTGTCAGCGACGTCCCTCGGGAAAGTGTCAATGAACCCATTTTTCCGGCATTCATCAAAGACCTGCAAATATTACAGGAGGCATCTTTTTTTGCAGACGCATAGCTGGTCTACAAACTGATTGATTGTGTTTTTAGGCTGCGACCTCCTTCATCAAGATCTAGAAAGATTGGCTCTTTGAGAAAAGCATTCGGGGCGATGTCATTCCATCCAGAATAATGTATTATCTTGAGGACCTAATTATTTACCACTCAAACGTAAAAGGCCATACACTTGACACAGAGTTTACCACAAAATACCTTGGTTTGAACATCTACAAAATTTCTCCTAGGGCGCGCATATTAGCAAAGTAGCAAGGAAGGGTAATTTATTAGGCTTCATAAGATGCAACTTCCGTATCTCAAGCGAAGCGACCAAAGCCCGTACCTACACAGCTCCGAGTCTGGTACATGGGGCACTGCTCCACAGTAGAACATCTACACTAAACTCATATTAGGAGACTCGAAATGATGCAAAAAGAGCACCTACTTATGTGAAAACAGATATTACAATACCAGCAGTATGGCATTTGTGATGGAACATCTTGGTTGGGAGTAACTGTAAACACGCAGGACCAAAGCACAGTTAACCACGACGTACAAGATCATCAAGAACCCGGTCGATTTTCCGGCTGATAACTTCTTTACTCCCGCCACACGATCCTGGACACCACAAAGTAAAGACAAACTTTTTCAGCTACGTCCTAAACACCACAAAGTAAAGACAGACCCTTTTAGCAACGTCTTCACTCCCTTACAATATCGCTCATTACACTCTTACACTGTCGACTCATTACACTCTCTTACAATATGGTTCATTACACTCTCTTACACTATTGGCTCATTACACTCTCTTACTCTTTCGGCTCATGTAAAGTGAGTGTAAAGAACGACATCTCTGCGAAGGGGATTGCCACGTTCTTCCATCACTACGTGGAATAAGCTTGTCGGGAATTGATAAGCTATTGTTACGTGAAATAAACAACGTTAACGTTATAAACAATAAAATAAAGGTCGAACCTGTAAAACACAACACTCTCCAGTCTTTTATTCACTATACGCCCAACCCCCACACGGCTACCAACCGAAGTTGCTGAAGCCCCACACTTGGTATCATTCAAGCAGGAGCTATTAACTATTTCAATTTATGTTTACGGTGCGTATAATTAGTAGCTACCAATGATTGTTAGAGATCTGCCGGCCGTGGTCACCATAGCGGGAGAGTCCTAAGCAGAAAATATTACACATATAGCCGACATGCACACGTGTTTTTCCCTGGAAATATCCTTTTATTCCAAACACTCATACGTTTGCTAGGCTTGTTATAATCACCCGTCGTGACTGAGACGGCGTATGCTGAAGATGTAGTATCTCGTAAGTAGAATGTCGCTGCTGAGCATCACGTCCCCGTATAGGATTCGTAGTAGAAAACGCGAATATAACTCCTAAATTGAACTAGGCTATTAGAACAATGCCAGTTAATTAATAGAAATTAAACTTTTACAACCTTTTGCAAGTTTTATCGCCGATATCCAGTTTTAATTTAAAAATACAACTGCAGTTTAAAATCACTACTGCAACAATTAAGGTATTTATCGACCAGTGTTTTATGGAGATTTGATTAATAAATTAAAGAAAAGATATTGCAATTCACAAGTTTCAATGACCCTATATACAATTTTTGTAGAGTTATCTTTCACACAAGCTTTTTTAGTATTTTTGATAATGTGACATTGACCTTTGACATATTGACTTTAAAAATCAGTAGAAATAGATATTTCTCAGACAGGCTTTTTACACTATTTGATCTTGACCGTTGACCTCAAAATCAGTAAGGATCATCTATGCATCAAGAGTTTTCAATATACAAGTTTTGGTGACTGTAGGCACAAATGTTGATCGTCCTGCCTTACCTCCTACTAGTATGATTGGATTTGTAATTTACATCCCAAAATATCGTGATTTAAGATGTAACCCGGTCTAAGGTTAAAAGATGACGAAAGCTCTTTGGTTAATTCAGCTCTTCCATGCTCTCAATTAAAGATGATGAATTTAAAGCTGGAGTATAGAGATAATAATATTTAATGTTATACCATATATTAGTAGTATTAAATTACTTGGCCGAAAATTATGAACTATTTGAAAGCTTCATACATTTTTGTTTTAGTTTCAGGTAGTCAAACATATGCTTTTAATATTTTACTCGTAGAACCTGTACAAAAGGCTGACTTATTTACTTCCAATTAGTTGATTCTACAATTGACAACACCATAGATTCAGCAATCGATCATGGTACGGTATCTCATCAATCTCTGTAATTTCTTATCTATTGTGATTGATACTATGTTGGTATAATCTTTTGATTTGTAACACATTAATTTATTTTGGAGTTGGGCTAGACCGTCAACCACTTTTCTCTTGAAAAAGACTGTGCAATAATTTTGTGATAACCAAGTTGTGTATAGTTTAGACTACAACATTACTTCCGCACTTTTCCCATCATTGTTAAATAGTGTGCATCTGTATACACGCAAAAGAAACAAACACAGTTAGGATGTTAGTATATTTAATATTGATATGAAAATCAGTACAAAACGTAACTTTATTGTTTGCACAACATTCAGCAAATGCCACAAATCAAGAGCAAGCCTTCTTATAACAACCTAGTCTCTAAGAAGCTTTGCCACAACAGGTCTTGCTAAAATTTAAACATTGAATGTTATCACAAGAGTTATAATAATTAGAACACTAAGCATTTTTTCAATCCACATGGCAAGAGTTTATATCAACTACAAAAAAAAAACAAAAAAAAAACAACACACATTTAAAAAAAGATTTATCTTAACAGTTAATCATACTATAGTAATGTTAATAGACTTGGTTAGACCAAATTTTGCATGTTTGGTGGTTAGTTGATGTTTTAATCAACACTGAAAATTACAAATGTTGTTACATGTAAAACAAGCAGCATTATTTAAACAAATACTGACAGTCACTGGTGAACTTATACATTTATTCTTTCCTCATTCAATTAAAGAGGTCCCAAATATTATTTTAAATCTTATGATCAAATAAAGATTTCATTTTAATTGTAACAAGGGTTCTGAAAAATCCACGCCTAAACCAAGGATTGAACCCAGGACCCCTCGCATGACAGTCCGACGCTCTACCACGTCGCCATAAAAGCTAGCTCTATGGCGAGATAGTACAAGCCCGGTACTAACTCAACCATAGCCGGGTTACATACACCCCTCCAGATTGGAATTCATCCTCGAATTTCCATTGAGTACAGAGATTCACTTGTGGAGTGATCTCGAGGTGTTTAAACATCCATGGCAGGTCCCCCATTGGGTGCCATTTGTAACAAGGGTTCTGAAAAATCCACGCCTGAACCAAGGATTGAACTCGGAACCCCTCGCATGACAGTCCGACGCTCTACCACATCGCCATAGAGCTAGCTTTTATGGCGAGATGGTACAAGCGTGGTACTAACTCAACCATAGCTGGGTTACATAATTGTTTGTTCAAACTCTCAAGTTCATTTAATTAAGTACTTGATGAAAAAAAACAAATAAAATCATCCTATGATGTTCATGGAAATATGTTAAATGTAAACTATGCCTAAATTAATCTTAAAACCAATATCTATCATGTAAAGTATGGCTTGCATTTAAAAATATCACCATGATATTTTTTTCTATTTCCTGTACCTGGGTCAGTTTCTCAAAATGATATGATATAATATGATACCTGTGATCTTAGAGTTACTGATTAATACTGTTTAGAGCTACAAACATAACAAATAGTAAAATACTATATATCTGAAGGTGGTCAAAAGCATTCAATTAAAATGAAAAAAACATCCAGAATATACATAACATAATGATAAACACCATTCTAATAATATACACACAAGCAACTGTCTCTACATACAGGCAATCTGGTGGTTAAAGTTCCTTTCAGCATTTAAAATTGATCATCAAGTATCATTCATTTTCAAGTGTGGATTGTGTTACCTGCAGAAGAATCTCATCCATGGAGAGATTCTAACCTGCAATCTCAGGATCTGGCCCCATGATTATAAAAATTTACCTTAACAAACATACTGTAGTATTGAAAGTGCAATTAAACAATATTAATTAAGAACCGACAAATTGATAGACTTTGTTAAGTTTCTATGGCATGCAGACTGACCAAATGGTCCTGAAGTTTTTTCTTTGTAAGCGGTACCACACAAATCATCAAAGTTGTGATCAGAATGAGGACAATTTGTTTAAAGCAATTTGTTTCACCTTACTTTTACTGAAGTAATTTGAAAACAGATTCTCACATTCTAAAATGCCAAAGCTAACTTATATTTAAGAAGGCACATTGTTCTTATCACCAGGATCCTGCTGATTACATAATAACAAAAAAAGAAAAGAAACTGCATAAACTTTTTCTAAACTTCAGTGCAAAAACATGGAATTTTGGTTCAAAATACAAAATGTATACAACAATGGAATCTGCTTGATATACGCCTTTCCAATAAACAGTTTCGCAGTCCTGTACAAGTTACTTCCCGCGACCGGAAATCAATCCAAAGCGAGGCTCTGCGTGATAGCTGAACGATTGCACTAATGGCTTAAGCACATAATAGCTAACATTATCCACTATATTGCAGGTCTGCGTTCGTCGTTTAAAGCAATTTGTTTCACCTTACTTTTACTGAAGTAATTTGAAAACAGATTCTCACATTTTCTTTGTAAGCGGAACCACACAAATCATCAAAGCTGTGATCAGAATGAGGACAAGTTTGTTTAAAGCAATTTGTTTTACTGGTGTGAATGTTGCAAATTGCTAAGACTGGAAATGCGCAATTATCCGGAATCGCGATATGTCAACATCTGGTTACATGATCTGTAGACAAAAAATTTACAATCTAAATTTGTTGATACTTGCACATTTGAACAATAGAATTGTTCTAATAATTTATGGCGTTTATGGTCAACGAATAAATAATTTGAATTTTTAAAATGTTACGTACACTTCACAACCACTTGCACATTTGAACAATAGAATTGTCCTAATAATTTATGGCGTTTATGGTCAACGAATAAATAATTTAAATTTTTAAAATGTTACGTACACTTCACAACCAAATATGATTGATTCTGTCTTGAAATAAAACAGGATCGGTAATCTGATTGTTTGTTGTAGAAGTATCATTCGTAGAATAAAATCCAAGGATTCAGATGCCGGCTTCCAATAAAGATGGAAATATTTATATTACAATATGGTTGCATATCCAATTTAGATTTCTTAGGTTTGACAGTTTGTAATTTTGGCATAAAAGCCCAAACGCTTAATTAAACATATATAAAATGTTTTGCCAAGATTTGTTTCTTATTGACGGCTTTTGTTTCTATAACATGTCGTAATGTTGATTAAGAATCCATATACATGCTAAATCAAATACAATTGCTGGCACATCCAGTAATTAAAGGACTCCGAAATACTTAAGAATTGGGAGGTGTAGATACCTTGCAAATAGTAATTACACAATCTCTATTGGTCAATGATATCTGCCCCTTTAAGTAATTGACAGATGACCCCTTGTGCGAGACAATTTGACATTTTTATGGCATCCTGCCTTCAAAATCAATTGCCGCCGACATAATCATAACATGATGTCAGTAGTTGATTAGACACGCCCATCCGGAAACGAGACTCAATTTAGCCGCGGAGAGAACACTGGCTGTTAGTTGTTTACTGTTTAACTGGAGGAATAATGTCTTGACACTTTTAGTCAAAGAAACTTGATTGTTTTATAAATTATTTTCAAAATTATCAGGACGCTAATGTATTATTACTAATTCAAAGAGAAAATATATTTTTCAAAAAAGAATTTTATGATAAAACGAAGGTTGTAGGTACATATTCCCTATTACATTAATAAAGCGAGCAATCTTTTTCCCGTAGAGCAGTCACGTGACTGGACAGGGGAGGTAACCTAAAAAATTCATCGAATTATTGGAAAGGCGTATAAGCACATTTCTCTGACTAAAAAGATATTTACAATTTCAAGTTTAAACTCCTTTATTATGGCAATTTGAAATAAATATTTAGCAATAAAACATGTGATGTCAAACATCAGTTTCTAGAAATGGTCAACAGAAATAATTATTTGATATTCTTTAAAAAATATGGATTAAAACATGTTTAAGATAATTTTAATATTTCATCTAAATTTATTAACAATTTCATGTATTTTTGCAAATCTATTTAACAATAAGTTTCAACCAAGACACTTTGGAATGTAACCCAAGACCTAAGTGCAAGAGTCCAAAATTCTTCCATCTTTGGAATTAGTACATGTAATACACTAAATAAATATATAAAATTTTGCAGCTAAAATAATGAAAAACATAAAGTGTGCATCATAATATTGTTAACAAAATAATGTAGAAAAACACTAACTTAATATATATAATAATATAATGTTTATGCTTACAACACTGATACAAGTTTATTATTCCACTTTTCAGCCGTAACCAAGGTCTTCCCTAGAAATAAATTCACCCATAACAAAAATGAATTTTTGATAATGTACAACAAATTGTTTATGTAATAACAGTGATAACATTTATGTAATTTAATAAATAACAGTAAAAACATTGATTTTATTTTAACTCTGATAAGATAAGTGCATACAAGCAGTAAATAATTGTTAGATCAACTTGTATATTGTGCAATTTCCAAATTCAAATGCAACTTTTCCATGAGCCTGAAGGCCCAGGAAGACAATGGTTAATAAAGCCACACCCAATTGACTTAACACTTTCCTCCATAGACACACCTTTTTTGCGTTGGCGACCAGTGCATATCCAGATCTGTGCCGTCTGATCAGGATCTGCACTGTTTGCTTTTTGATTCCTTAGGTTATTTCTCACTAAAATGCTACCAGTGCAGATCCTGATCAGACGGCACAGATGTGCCGGCTGATCTGGATCTACACTGTTTGCACATGCGTAAAAATGGGTATATATGGAGGAAAGGGTTAAATATTTCTTCAGATTATTTTAAAAATTGATGGGCTATTTTTCAATACTTTTTATATAATTCTCAGCTTAAAAGTTAAAATAAAATTTCTGATGGATTTGCCATCAGGTATTTCTTAAATTTTCTCAACTTACTCAAGCATTGTAAATCAGGGGTTCAAAATGACCCGGCAGAAGAACCTTTGACTACAGTTTTAGCTGAAGAGACAATTTGTCCTTTAAACATGGGGTAATTTGTTTATTAATTGACTGTATCCCCTTAAATTGATGATTATGACACTTCACATTCAGCTGCTGGTGAAACCCCTGTAAATCTGATGAAATACCAGTCAATTTCACATTGCCTAACTATAACATATTGATGGTCACGAGACATGATGAATTTGAATAATATTTAAAACTTACATTACTTTTCTTCAAAAGAAAAATTCACACAGACAATATGAACTTAACAAACAGTTAATATACAGAAAAAAAATGTACTACAGAAACAATCCATATAAAAGGCCTTTATCTAATATATGTAATACAGAGTATTGTCATACAATACTGAGCTTACACAAGTGATTTTCTATTTCTCCCATTAAATAAAGAGCAACTGAGACAGAGGCTCCTCCAAAAGAAATTCAATCCTAACATAAATTCATTTATTGCTTAGATATATTAATGATCTAACACAACAATATTGTAACAATTCATAAAAAAACAAATAAAAAACAAGCTGTTTCAAACCATTTTATGATTTCAAACATAAACAACAGTGCCAAACTGACACAAAATACGCCCGTCATATTTGTGGTAAATTCAATGGTAATGACAATATTTTTGGGAGCAGGATTTTCCAACTCATTGAGTGCTTGAGCTGTTTTTCAACAATCATGTCAACATAATCATGGTTCCCTCGTAAGACAAAAACACAAAAAAATGTTCCGTAGAACATCAATTTCACATCAAGCAGGTCTCATATGTAACAATATTATATATGTCTAGCAAATACATATATTTCATTAAACAAGCTACTTCAGAAACATAAAATGTATTTTGGATTAAAATGATAACAAGTTTGATAAAGACCGGATGAAAACTCTTTGACTTAGAGAGCGGAAACAGTAATTTTGGACAATTCAAGGGCCATAATTCAGGAGTGCCTGGGGGGATTTGGCTGGTTATAGAACTTGGTCAAGATATTATGCCCACCAACATATTCACCAAGTTTGATAAAGACAGGACAAAAACTCTTTGACTTAGAGAGCGTAAACCCTTATTTTGGACAATTCAAGGGCCATAATTCAGGAGTGCATGGGGGGATTTGGCTGGTTATAGAACTTGGTCCAGATATTATGCCCACCAACATATTCACCAAGTTTGATAAAGACAGGACAAAAACTCTTTGACTTAGAGAGTGGAAACCCAAATTTTGGACAATTAAAGGGCCATAATTCAGGAGTGCCTGGGGGGGATTTGGCTGGTTATAGAACTTGGTCGAGACATTATGCACACCAACATATTCACCAAGTTTGATAAAGACCTGATGAAAAATCTTTGACTTAGAGAGCGGAAACCGTGGACGCCGCCCGCCCGCCAACCCGCCCTCCCGCCGCAGGTGTTCCCATAAAACGGGACGTTCCCATAAAACGTCCCGTTTTTCAAACGGGCGTATAAAAAGATATGGCACACAGTAAACATTTAAAAATAATAATTAATTGACCACATTTACTGTAAAAACAAATATATCACAAATTAATGAAATAACTGTACAATATAAAATGTTTCTCCCAATATCCTTATAATCTTTAAAATGGAATTTGAAACTGCTGTCATTTTTCATTTAAACAATGTTAATAAAGTCTAAGAGGCTATTAACAAAGAATAAAATCGATAGCAAAATAACATGATTAAAGTTAGTCTTATCATATTTTAAACATAACTGTTTTCAATAACGAGGATGAGTATTTTATATTACCCTGCTTAAGCTAATCTTTTAACATTGCCCTGTAACCAAATAACAAGTTTTGTAAACCTAGCTAGCAAACTTTTTGAGATATTACACGATCCAGTTTTTGGATACTTTTTGGCCTTCAATGACATTTCCTTTTTGAAACAAATTGTCTTTGCAAATTGAAACACAAGCTGTCAAGGAGACAATGCTGCTAGACTATTTAATTATTTTTGGAAACAAATGCAAATTAAAAAAAATAACAGTTATCTTTCGATATCTTTTATCAAAATACAGAAATCAGTTCAATTCGAGACTCAAAAGTACAACTCTTGCCTAAAATTAGAAATAAACATAAATAAATGTTTGTTTTACAGTAAAATATTTTGTATGATTTGCCGGACTTATTTGAATCGGTGAACAAAAAAAAAGGTTTAGACTGACAAAACTACAAAAAAATTTAGTTCAAAAGAGATGCAACTGAAAGAATTGTAAGCACCCTATGTGTGTTTCGGACTTTCTTGAAATGAAGTACATTGTAAAGTGGAACATGTACTTTAAGTAAAAATAGGACACAATTGATAAAGCAATGTTGGAAGACCTAGAGGACTTTACTGAAAGGAAGTAGGCCATACTGGAACATTATTTTAGATGTTATATCAATTTTACAGTAATGTGAAAGCGGGATCAGATTGTTAACTCTAAATTTGAGGTTCCCATCATTTTAAGTTTAAAAGTTAGAGATCATATAAAAAAAACTTGAATGTGAAGATATAAAAGAGGCCCTGACACCAATACCAGGGTTAACAGTACTGCTATTCTTATTGTTAAATAGTGTAGCTTTAGTGTTGAAATGACAAAATTAAATACTTTGTAATAATTTATGAAATAATTATTATGTGATGAAATAGTGATTAGTCTGCATCTTGAACTATAAAATGGAACTATGAAGCTGCCTAGCATGAAATTATAAAAAATACTGCAATTTCAAACTGGGGATATATGATCCTTTTACTTGTGAACATCAAATTGATCATGAGTAGTATTTAATAAATTTAAAAACTTCATCTAATGTTTGATGTCATCCTTACTCTCTGAAATGACAGTATGATGGTCCAAGCAGAAACCCTGATGCACAGTATGAGATCAGTATTTTGTACAAGAGCCAGTCGGAAACGACTGCACACTCGACTATTCGAAAAGTCAGAATTATTAAGCACATTGTAACTTGGCTTCATTTAAACTGGGGAGTGATTCAGGAGTTTATGACACCCCCAACAAACACACATGAACAAAAGTTTCTTAATCCATAAATCAATAAATAACACTTAATTTATTCTTGTAGATTTTTTTTAGGGTTTACACAACCCAGCCCATAAACCCCTGATCCCACACCCATCAACCCACTATCTTTGCCCACCTATAGTTGTGTGGTGTGGTGAAGTACAGTATGGTATGCTGGTTGCTGTTGTTGGTGGTGGTGTTGTTGTTGGTGATGGTGGTGGTGTTGCTGTTGTTGGTGTTGTTGTTGGTGGTGGTGTTGTTGGTGTTGGCATTGTTGGTGTTGTTGGTGGTGGTGGTGGTAGTGTTGTTGCTGGTGGTGGTGGTGGTGGTGTTGGTTGTTGTTGCTGTTGGTGGTGGTGTTGATGTTGTTGTTGGTGGTGGTGTTGATGTTGTTGATGTTGTTGTTGGTGGTGGTGTTGGTGTTGCTGGTGGTGGTGGTGTTGTTGTCGGTGCTAGTGTTGGTGGTGTTGATGTTGTTGGTGGTAATGTTGGTGGTGTTGTTGTTGTTGGTAGTGGTGTTGTTGTTGGTGGTGGTGTTGTTTGTGGTGGTGATGATGTTGTTGTTGTTGTTGGTGGTGTTGTTGTTGGTGGTGTTGGTGTTGTTGGTGGTGGTGTTGGTGGTGGTGTTGTTGTTGATGGTGTTGTTGTTGGTGGTGTTGTTGTTGGTGGTGGTGGTGTAGTTGTTTGTGTTGGTGTTGTTGTTGGTGGTGTTGTTGATGTTGGTGGTGTTGGTGTTATTGGTGGTGGTGTTGTTGGAGGTGGTGTTGTTGTTGGTGGTGTTGTTGGTGGTGGTGTTGTTGGTGGTGGTGATGGTGTTGTTGTTGTTAGTGGTGGTGTTGTTGTTGTTGGTGGTGGTGGTGTTGTTGTTGTTTGTGTTGTTGTTGGTGGTGGTATTGATATTGCTGTTGGTGTTGTTGTTGGTGGTGGTGTTGGTGTTGTTGGTGGTGGTGGTGTTGGTGTTGTTGTTGTTAATGGTGGTGCTGTAGTTGTTGTTGGTGGTGGAGGTGTTGGTGTTGTTAATGGTGGTGGTGTTGTTGGTGGTGGTGGTGTTGTTGGTGGTGGTGATGTGTTGTTGTTGTTGGTGGTGGTGTTGTTGTTGTTAGTGGTGGTGTTGTTGTTGGTGGTGGTGGTGGTGTTGTTGTTGGTGTTGTAGTTGTTGTTGGTGGTGTTGTTGTTTGTGTTTGTGTTGTTGTAGTTGGTGGTGGTGGTGGTATGTGGAGGTGGTGGTGGGTGGTGGGGGTACAGTACAGTGGTATGGTGTGGTGTGGTGTGGTGTGGTGTGGTGTGGTGTGTAGTGTAGTGTAGTGTAGTGTAGTGTAGTGTAGTGTAGTGTAGTGTAGTGTAGTGTAGTGTAGTGTAGTGTAGTCTATGCACCCACCCACCCCACAATTACTCAACACTTTCAACCAAAGTATGTTAAGGACATCTGTTTTAAACCTTTTATATAGCTGTACATATGAAAAACACTAACATTGAAACTTTAACAATTATTTACAAGTCTTAATTCTAATTTCAAGTGAAAAGGGGCAAAAATCAAATATAAAAAAAGCAAGGATGAGTTATGGGCCTTTGAAAATAAACCTGATGTAAGATAAAATAAAGGTATACAAAGTTTTAAACCTTAATTTTTAAGTCTAAAAAGGGCAGTAATTTGAAAAAAATCAAAGAGTTATGGTTCTTGGCATACATAGTCAGGGTCATGATGGTGAATAAGTTTCAAAGCTATAGTACAAGAAGTATGAAAGTAACTAGCTTGCATGCAATCTTTAACCTGAAATTCTAAGTCAAAAAAGGGCCGTAATTTGATTAAAAATGAAAGAAAGAGTTATGGTTCTTGGCATACATAGTCAGGGTCATGATTGTAAACAAGTGTCTTAAGTCTCAAAGCTATAGTACAAGAAGTATGAAAGTAACTAGCTTGCATGCAATCTTTAACCTGAAATTCTAAGTTGAAAAAGGGCCATAATTTGATAAAAAAATGAAAGAAAGAGTTATGGTTCTTGATATAAATAGTCAGGGTCATGATGGTAAACAAGTGTCTTAAGTTTCAAAGCTATAGTACAAGAAGTATGAAAGTAACTAGCTTGCACGCAAACTTTAACCTGAAATTCTAAGTCGAAAAAGGGCCATAATTTCAACAAAATGGAAGTTAGAGTTATGGTTCTTGGCATATAAACTTGAAATATTATGATGAACAAGTGTTGAAAGTTTCAAAGCTGTAGTATAAGTAGTATGGAAGTTATGGATTTGTACAGTAGCTTGCACGCAAACTTTAACCTGAAATTCTAAGTCGAAAAAGGGGCATAATTTGATAAAAATGAGAGTTAGAGTTATGGTTCTTGGCATACACACTAGGGATATGATGATGAACAAGTGTTGAAAGTTTCAAAGCTGTAGTATAAGTAGTATTGAAGTTATTAGTTTGTATAGTAGCTTGCACGCAAACTTTAACCTGAAATTCTAAGCCGAAAAAGGGCCATAATTTGAACAAAATGAAAGTCAGAGTTATGGTTCTTGGTATACACACTCGGGACATGATGATGAACAAGTGTGCCAAGTTTTAAAGCTGTAGTATAAGTAGTATTGAAGTTATGAGTTTGTACAGTAGCTTGCACGCAAACTTTAACCTGAAATTCTAAGTCAAAAAAGGGCCATAATTTGATAAAATGAAAGTTAGAGTTATGGTTCTTGGCATACACACTCGGGACATGATGACGAACAAGTGTGCCAAGTTTAAAAGCTGTAGCTATAGCAGTTTTTAAGATATAGGTAGGTTGCACGTAAACTTTAACCAAAGCAGGACGCCGACAGCGACGCCGACGCCGACGCCCAAGTGAGTACAATAGCTCGACATATTCTTCGAATAGTCGAGCTAAAAACTAGTTAAAAGAGCTTCTATATCTGAGCAATGATTTGAGAGGACTTTCTTTAGGCCTTTATCAACTCACAAGTTATTTCTTAATGAATTTCCTTTATCGGTCATAAAACTTTGTTTTAAGAATTTAGTTTAATTCATAACAAAATAAAGAAAATTTGCTTTTTTCAACTAGCCATAGTTGCTTTTGCTTAGTGCCCCAAATTAATCATCTTGAAATTCCCTTACTTAAGACACTAGCATTATTTTATGTACCAAAAAATCCAGCTTGAACATTTTGAAAAAAAAACACATTAAATTTTGTAAACATTAGGTTATATACTTTTCTATCAACCAAATTAAAAATGAAGGTTTTATCTTTGAACAATTGAGCTATATCTTTAACTAACAATCTTTCTTAATCAAAAATGACTACAGTGCCAATACAACACAGCCTCAAACATCAGCAGCATCTTATCAGGTTTCATCAAGTTATCAGTTATGAAAAATATTAAGCTTTCCAAGGCATGTCTCATGGATGCTGAATGAGCCAAATGGAATAAATAAATATGCTTGCTTGTTCTTAAAACCATAAATCAAATGAAAGATTTGGGAATATAAATTGACCAGAACTACTATTTAATTATTGCACACATGCCAATGACTTGCTTTGCGCTGTGAGACAACCAGATTACAGACAACACATGTTAAAAGCTTTCTTTCCAATAAATAGGCACAACAGATTTATTAAAACTGAGCAAACTGCATATATCTGTATAAATGAAAATAACAAAAAATGACATAATTAACATACAGTGTGCATCTCCACAAAATATCAATTCATTATGTATATGTGTTGGTAATTATGTTTAAAGCTTTCGAACATAGAAAAGCATATTTTACTAATTATATAAGTAAGCTCATGGTGCATTACAAATGGTATTTGGTACTGGGATTTGTTTATAGCAGTTCTCAACTTTGCCCAAGATCATAAAACTAAATCTGGAGATCAGTCTCAAATCTCCACATCTGATTGGCTAAAATGGCAAATAGTTGGACCCATGAAACATCAATATATTAATATGATGTTTGTAATACACAAAAAATACATCTTAACACAGTGAGTTTACTGAAGCAATACACTCGGGCAACACCAGACAGATTCATTTATAAGGCAACAAGACATCTTACACAAATAAATCTAACAAAAAAAATTACAAAGATTGTTCATAGAAAGCTTCATAAATAAATTCGAAGAAAAGTAGCTATAAAAACTAAATATTAGATCTACAACACATTAATAAAACACAGCACGAGTTTCAATATCTCACTAAACCTAACACAATGGAATTATGCTACATTTAGGTTTTGCATCTTTCAGTGGTTGAGTTTCAGTAGAAAAAAAAATTACAGTCAGTTCTACAATTTACACTTTGCTTCTCTAAGGAATTTGTTTCAAAACATCCAAATGCAACTCAATTGGACCATAAATAAAAATACCGAATTATTTGAATAATCGATTTGTGTAATAAAATATTTTGTTGAAATGATTTCTACAATATTAAGTATTTCAGAGTGAGAATGATTAGTTATGCTTCCCTGAAAAGGTAGATGCAGAATAATGTTTGAAACCATTTTTTTGACTTGTAGAGAGATTGAAAATGAGTTGTATCATTTAAGTATATCTAATTTTTACATTATTTCCTGTCAGAGTTCAATTAAATCCTATAGCGCAGTTAACATCTATATATCGTCAACTTAGAGCAAAAAATCAATAAGTTAATTGATATGTATTGTAGTAATTGAGTTTTTGCACCTAGTGGATGATATACATCATTTTTTTGATTTCTTGAAGTAATAGATGAAAGATGAAAAGCAAAAATAAGCCTAAATGAGGAACAAGTGTTTTCCTTAGACAGGAATCCCTGAGGTGGGAAACCCTTTTTGAAGAAAGCTTCTATTGAATTTTCAGGTTTATACAATGCTTTAGTATCAGAAATAAACAATTATGATGTATAAAATATAAATATAGTTGTTCAGTGTGCTATTGAATTTAATGTAACTCAGTCATGATGTAAATTAATGTACAAAATAGGAAATACCTATTTTATTTGAACCAATTAAGAATACAGATATATTGCATATACCCAACATATTATTAGATTACTATTTTCAACTAGATGGGTGTTCAGTTGAACACTTGCTTTCCTCTGGGGTCTTTTTTCACAATAAAAAAAATTCCAGACAAATGTGCATAAATGTCAAATTTGACTTTGACCTAAAGATTTGAAAGCTTGAGCCAACATTAAGTTGTTTTAGGCGAATGAACTGACAGACAAAGTAATTTGTATCTTTTTTTTCAAATAAGGGACAAAAAATAATATATGAGAAATACTGAAACTCTCAATTATAAAAAAATAAACTTTTACTCCAAGGTCCTGCCTATCCACTCATACTGATACAGAACCTTTCTTTCAAGGGCAGTAACAAGAACGTTCCAGCTAATATATTCAATTATCATTGATCACCATTTGCTCCAACATCCTGATCCTTCAAATCTTTTGCATCTGTAATTATACAAGAAAGTAATCATTTTATAAACAGTCACAATTCCTCAATGGTTACTTAAAGTAAAAAGGGAGAGAAATCTAAAATTGTTAAGCAATGTTGTTGATTAACCGTTGTTAAACAATTTTATGCAAAGATTTTATTGAAAATATGATTTATGTCTTCATTAGTTGTCTATAACTGTAAATGTATTTATTTTTGGAGGCATGAAATGTTGTGTTTTTTTTTGTGTAAAATACAATATTCCTGGGTTCTTTAATTCCTGTTTTTTTTTTCAATTTTAGACAATTATACATTTGTGTTTACTTACAATTACATATTTCATGAGGAAAATTCAAGTAAAAATTTACATACAGCTATTACTGACTTCCCTTTGGAAGACTTTATGAATTAATGGAATAAATGCGAGTATATCATGAGGGCTTAATAATTTTGTTGATAAAGAAATTCATGAAAATTTGAATGTCATCAGGAATAGCCAGACCCAGACATTAAGCTCATACTGTCAAAATAAAGAGAATATGGTTGGCAGATTCAAGATACTACAAAGCATGTAACACATATTCAATGAACTGTACAGTACCACCATTGTCAGCTCACATTTGTTTTGTCATTCTGTTTTACTCCAAAAATTTATTCTTAATTACAAATGTATCAACAAATTTTTAACTATTGCCAATCATTTCTTTTCAAGGACAGTATTAAAATTTCTGATGACCGGTTAAAAATAATTACCCGCAATATTGCTAGTTGGCATACTTGTTAATAACAAATCTGTGGTTACATCACCAGGCTGGCCTGAAAAAGCAAGTACATAATACAATATTTATTTTTATACACCTATATTACTCTAAAACATCAAAATTAGCTGAAATTAGTTGTAGTAGAAATGTGTAGAAAGCAAATCATTTGCTCACTCACCCAACTACATGTACTAATACATTTTATAACCATACATGCCATACGGTAATACCCTGGCAGCGGAATTTCAACCCATCTCCCAGTCCCCCAGTGGGAAATATTTGATGATGAATAGTATGTCACAATAATTTACACTTACCGTAATCACCCTAAATATTGGGACAGTTAAAAATAATTAAAATTTTTCATGTCCCAATATTAAGGGTCGCATAAATATATTTGTTCAAAAAGTGTCCCAATATTTTGGGTCGATTTGCATGCATGCACTAGTTATGTCTAACTAGAATGTTGTGTTCCGCAAACACATGTGTCGCCTGCATGGAAAAAGTTGAAATGTGGGCCTATGTTTAATCATATATAATAAAAATATTTTATTTAAGTTGATTTCAATACTACACCACAGAACACATGTGTCAAATAAATTGCATTTAAAAGGGGAATAACTAAAATAATGGTGAAACCTGAGTTATCATCTTCAAAAATTGGTTTGTAAATGCAGATGAGTTATTCAAAGTATTAAGTGAATTAATTGAACAAGTACTTTCCATTTTACAGGCAACACTAAGTTTCATGTTAAAGATGCATTTGAAACGGACATAACTCATTAAATATTGAAACTGGAGTTATCATTCTTGTCTTCACAGATGGCATTGTTCATGCTGATAATATATTCGAGGTATGAAGTGAATAGGACAAGTACTTTTAAAGTTATAGGCAACATTAAGTTTCAGGTTAAAGTTGCATTTGAAAGGGGCATAACTCAAAAAATATTGAAACTGGAGTTATCATTTTTGTCGTCACAGATGGCATTGTTCATGCTGATGATATATTCCAAATTTTGGAGTGAATAGGACAAGTACTTTCAAAGTTAAAGGCAACATTAAGTTTCAGGTTAAAGTTGCATTTGAAAGGGGCATAACTCAAAAAATATTGAAACTGGAGTTATCATTTTTGTCGTCACAGATGGCATTGTTCATGCTGATGATATATTCCAAATATGAAGTGAATAGGACAAGTACTTTCAAAGTTATAGGCAACATTAAGTTTCAGGTTAAAGTTGGGAGACTACCGGACGCCGCCGCAGCCGGACAATAGGATCCCTATGTGTCTACCTGTTATCGCAGGCGACACAAAAACAATATAGGAAGTCAACCTAGACGGATCAACCATTACATAATTATGATTATACGAAATCAAATAATTTTTAATATTTTTGTAATTATTTTCTGTCTTCAGTTTGGAGATTAAAATGATTTATTTTTGTGTTAAAACTTGTCAAGCATTATTTTGTTAAGTGGTAATTGACATTCCGTTAATCCCTTTGCATGTTTTTAATGACACATGCTTGCCGACTTGAAACTGGTGGCTTAACTGGTAAGTTTTCACACCTGTGTCGGTCATTGGACAGTCTGTTTTGATAAGAATTAACTTCAATACTCAGGACTGACACTGACACTCGCCCAAGCTGTTATTTGCACTTGCATATTCAGTTTAGCTAGTTTTTGACAATAAACAGATCGAAAATAGAGAGTAAAATTTTTTGGATACGGGGATATAAATAATTAAAAAAACGAAAACGATAGCCGTTTTATTTTACAGGGGAGCTTTAGTTAAATAAAAAAAGGTATATCGGTACTTTATATATTCTAATTTTTCTTCTTGAATTCCTCATGGTAGATATCTCTGAACGTTAAAAGTTTTGTTTCATATACACGGCATAGTAAGGTAAACTCTGCAATAACATAGTGAAAGTCTGAAGAACATGGGCCAACCTGCATGGTTACTGAGCAGATATCTCTTGTCCCAAAATTTAGGAACACGAAAATACCATTTATGAAAGTGTCCCAAAACTTAGGGACACCGAAAAATACTGATAATAAAAGTGTCCCAAAATTTACGGACACAAAAAATAATTATTTTCGTGAAAAATAAGGGTGTCCCAATATTTAGGGTGTCCCAATACTTAGGGTGATTATGGTAATGCCAAACATTTTTAAAGTTTAATATCAAGATATTGAATATAAAATAAGTAGCCCTCCTCAACTCAGAACAGAGAATCGACTAAGCCACAAAAAACTTGGGTCAAAACATCTACACTTGATGCTGTAACATATTAAGGCTGAAAATTTTGAAATGATTGACTTGATGTTGATGAAAAATGGGCAATTTTGACTGATTTATGACCAGGACATTATTTAGTAAACCACCTATAATTTAAGGAAAATGATCCCTATAAACAATAAATATCTCATCATGTAGATTTTCGAAGCTCAATCCCAGCAGTGTAATTTTTTTATAAACCCTGATTTCAGTGGCATTTCCTTTTTGTTTTCTTACCATTTTCAACACCCTGTAAATACGAATACAACTGAAAGCAGTCTCAATTGCAATGGAACCAATTGTTGGATTCAATTATATTAGAGAATACAGTGTGTTTGTAAAAGTTTACAAACACTGCTCATAATTAAGTTGCAATGAAAACACAAACACATCCCTGGTTTTTAAATTATAATAAATGAGAAAATCTATAAGTTATTGAACAGTGTCATATTTTCAAATTCAAGATAAAAAGAATATACTTACTTGTTAGAGTGCTTTCTTGGTTTCTTCTATGGCGTTTATATAGTCTATATAGAATAACTATAAAGATGCAAAGACCAACAGCAGCAAGAACCCCAACAACAACGCCAATAACCTTACCATCAACATTATTGGACTGCGTTACTTTGGGTGTGGTTTCTACAAAAAAATACGGGAAAGAAGAAATTAGGACTATTTGCAAGATTTTTACATGGTATTCAATACCTCTTCTGATAACCTTGAACATTTAACATCACAGAATAGAAAAAAATTATGAAGTAAAACAAGTGACAGTCAAAGACGGTGATGCTCCCCGATTGGGTACTTTGTCAAAAAAATGAGGTGAATTTGACCTTCAAGGTTGGACCCAAATATTGCATGCAACACATCGTCTCATTATGGTGATAATTTCTGTGAAATAGTTTTAAGGTTTTAGAACTGTAATATTCACTTTTGCTGAATGGGATTCTGCTGTTTTCATTTCCAAGTACATGCATTTAGACATCTAAACAAGAGTTTTTAACTAGAAATGTGTCCATAGGACACGAATGCCCCCGCTATGCATCGTTTTCAGATACTAAAGTGCAATGATGGGAATAATAGCATTTCAAAGACAGTGATGTTCGAGTAATTATAAGAATATGCATAAACTTGGTGATCAAGTAAATTATTTGTATTTGTGGCACTGTTGTCTTCTCATTACGGAAATGTCTGTGAAGAAGTTGGTGGTAATGCAATGCAATGTCATAGTGAACATTTGTGCCAAGTTATTTTGAAATCCCTTCATTCATAAAGAAGTTATAGCCCGAACAAGTAAATTCAAGTTTTAGTAACTGTGACCTTGACCTTGGACTTACAGGCATGGGTAATGTACGCAACACACCGCCTTGTCATGGTGAACATTTGTGCCAAGTTATTTTGAAAACCCTCCATTCAAAACAAAGTTATAGCCTGGACAAGGAAATTCTATTTTTAGTAACAGTGACCTTGACCTTGGACCTACAGGCATGGACATGGTACACAACTCATCACCTTGTCATGGTGAACATTTCTGCCAAGTTATTTTGAAATTACTATATTCCTAATGTAGTTACAACCCTGACAAGAAAATTCTATTTTAGTAACAGTGACCTTGACCTTGGACCTAGGCATGGGCATGGTACGGGACACACCATCTTGTCATGATGAACATTTGTGTCAAGTTATTTTGAAATCAATCTATTCCTAACAAAGTAACAGCCCGGACAAGAGAATTCTATTTTTAGTAACAGTGACTTTGACCTACAGGCATGGGCATGGTACGCGATACACCGCCCTGTCATGGTGAACATTTGTGTCAAGTTATTTTGAAATCCCTCCATTTATAATGAAGTTACAGCCTGGACAAGAAAATTCTATTTTTAGCAACAGTGACCTTGACCTTGGACCTTCAGGCTTGGGTAATGTGCGACCACACTGCCTTGTCATAGTGAACATTTGTGCAAAGTTATTTTGAAATCCCTCCATTCATAACAAGTAACAGCCCGGACAAGAGAATTCTATTTTAAGTAACACTGACCTTGACCTTTGACCTACAGGCATGGGCATGGTACGTGACACATCGCCCTGTCATGGTGAACATTTGTGCCAAGTTATTTTGAAATCCCTCCATTCATAACGAAGTAACAGCCCGGACAAGAAAATTATATTTTTAGTAACAGTGACCTTAACCTTCGACCTAAAGGCTTGGGCATGTATGTGACACACCGTCTTGATATGGTGAACAATTATACCAAGTTATTTAAAAATCCAATAAGAAATAACAAAGTTACAGAGCGGACAAGATTTTGCAAGAAAATTCTATTTTTAGTAACAGTGACCTTGACCTTGGACCTACAGTCACGACACACCGCCTTGTTATGGTGAACATTTGTGCCAAGTTATTTTGAAATCCCTCCATTCCAAAGTTAAGGGCAAAGTGTATATTTTTCTAAACACAAAATGTGAGTGAAAAAGGGGCATCATTTGAAAATATTGGAAGCAGGGTTATGGGTCTTGTTGGTTATGATGTAGATTTTGATGGTGAAAATATATTTCAAGTTTCAAGGCAGTATCTCAAGTAGTTTTAAAGTTATGGGTAAATGCACAAAATAAGAAACAAGATATATTCCTATTAAAACTAATGTAAATGGAAGTATCAAAGGGCCATAACTTCTGAACAGAACATGTAAGAGCTAAACCCCACCTTTTTGCACAACAACATATCAGGCCAAGCATTGTGGTAAAGTTTCATCAAATTCCCAGCAGAGGTGTAGGAGGAGTTGCGTTCACAAGATATATTCCTATTAAAACTAATGTAAATGGAATTATCAAAGGGCCATAACTTCTGAACGGAACATGTAAGAGCAAAACCCCACCTTTATGCACAACAACATATCAGGCCAAGCATTGTGGTCAAGTTTCATTAAATTCCCACCAGTAGTGTAGGAGGAGTTGCATTCACGAGATATACTCCTATTAAAACTAATGTAAATGGAATTATCAAAGGGCCATAACTTCTGAACGGAACATGTAAGAGCAAAACCCCACCTTTATGCACAACAACATATCAGGCCAAGCATTGTGGTCAAGTTTCATTAAATTCCCACCAGTAGTGTAGGAGGAGTTGCGTTCACGAGATATACTCCTATTAAAACTAATGTAAATGGAAGTATCAAAGGGCAATAACTTCTGAACGGAACATGTAAGAACGAAACCCCACCTTCATGCACAACAACATATCAGGCCAAGCATTGTGGTCAAGTTTCATTAAATTCCGACCAGTAGTGTAGGAGGAGTTGCGTTCACGAGAATATCGGACGGACGGACGGACGGACGGACAGACGTAACCACATTTGACCCTTTGTTGGGTATTTCTTTTGTTTAAAACTACCCAATAAGCAAAAAATGTACCCAATAAGACACAACGGAATGAATGGGAATGGTACCCAACAGATGCCTTGCGGTGCGCTCGGTCGGACAGATGGTACCCAACAGATGCCTTGCGGTGCGCTCGGACAGGAGCAACTCTTAATGCCCATCGCCATTTCATGGCGGGGGCATAAAAACATTTACCACGCGTAACTCGTGAAATCAGTATTTTAGCAGGGGCCCCTCTGTTTTGAAAAATGGGCTGTAAAACCAAACATACTAAACGCTAAAATCATCTCCATTTCTTTTAAAGATTGTAAATTTTTTTTATATAAAGGCTAATTGTTAAAAGGACACATACATGAACAGAAATGAACAGCATTTTGTTTGGAATTTATTTCGAACACTTGATAAATTGAGTTTTTTAAAGTGCTCTCCAGCTTCGGAAATGCAATTTTTCCGAGCTGCAAAACATAAGTAAGTTTTTATCTGTTATTTTTGTGCATGTTTAATGCTTTAAAATAACTGTGTTATACATAAAAACTTGTGCGTGTTTAATGCTGTTAAATAACTTTGTTATACATAAAAACTATCTGCAATGTGTATAGAATCAAATAGTAAAAACTTAAAGCACTTCACCGTCTCCTTTTCATTTTATTTGCCTATAAAATAGGTACCTAAGGCCCAGAAAATAAAGAATAATAACATTTATTTCCAAATTTTAAAGCTATTGATTATATCCCTTTTTCCAAAAAATTACCTCACAACTGTTAAAAAAAGAAGAAAAAGGAAAAGAAAGTTCCTCTCCCGAGGATTGAACTGGGTTCGTCAAAAGGATGAGTCCCGATCGTTACCATTACACCACAGACAATGGATCAAACGAGGGTTCATTACTATATAACCTGTATTCATTGCTGAGTGTTGTTCATCCACAGACTTTTTTTCATTAATTTTAATGACAATATTTATTTACATTACACAAATTTCATATCCGCATTTTTTATTATTTGATTTAGTTATTTATGACGTCATAATCGCGGGAAACACCTAAAGAATAGACTTCATTTACAAAAAATAGTATCAACCAGGAACGTATGAATCAGTGTTTGGAAAAAAAACGAATAGTGACGGTGTAAGTCCATGTTTGGCGGAAATATTACAGTCCTTAAACCTTAAAATCCGAATTCAAATAACAAAGTTATGGGCCTGACACGATGTTGCCACAAGGTCATGCTGTGACCTTGACCTTCAAGGTAGCCAGTAAAATGTTGCTTGTGACATATTGTCTCAATGTGGTGATCATTTCTGTGAAATAATATTAAAATCTGACTTGAAATAACAATGAGCCGGACACGAATGCTGGACCTACATACGGCTGTGACCTTGACCTTCAAGGTAGCGACCCAAATTTGCCTGGGACATGTCGTCTCATATGGTGAACATTTCTGTGAAATAATTTTAAAATCTGACTCCAAATAAAAAAGTTATGGGCCGGACACGAATGCTAGACGTACAGACAGACGGATGGACAGACAACCCGGCAACTATATGCTTCCCTGAATTTCTTCGGGGAGCATAATAAACGGAATTAGACAGTAAGGTGTGAACAACTTGTATAGCTATTCTTCAAGTGAACCATTTAATTATTTTGTTTGAGTACAATGTAATGAACAGATCAGAACAGAAGTTTCTATAGTTTTCAATGTTTGTTTTGGATTATTTATGTTGCTTGAAGTAATAATTTTGTGCATTTGCATATTTGTGTTCATTAATGTGCTGTCACAGCTAATTTAATGAAGTATTTCATACTAGACCAAATCTATTATGTTCGGCTTGTAACTTGTGCTTGGGTAATTCTACTGACCCTCTGAAATAATACAGTCCCAAAGTGTAGTTAGCAAGGTAGCCAGGCACATGTGTAAAATGTGCAGAATATTGAATACTTAAAGCATTTGTTGTGAATAGTAAAAAATGATTTATTTATGTTGTGTTGCAAAGAAATGTTCTTAAATTGGATCAGATAATCTGTTGTCAATGAATGTCTGTACAATGGACCAGGTGTAAATATAAATGCAGATGCATTAATTTCCCATCTGGTCCCTCACCTTTTGTTGTTTTCTGCTATTGTTTTGAATTTCCTATTTATTAAGGGGTAGGCTAAGAATTACTTTGTTATAAAAGATAGAATTCTTAAGTCAAGTTTTTTATGTTGAAAATAATATAAAGAGTTACCAAATCAAGTCCCTTAAAGATCTATATGTCACTGAGGTCAATAATGATGTAATGCATGTAAATTTGTGGCTCTCTTCAGAGAAATGTTAACTTTAAAATAAAATGATTAAAAAATAAAGTTTTCTGACTCTTTGTTAGCAAGGAAAAGGTTCTGCAATAACCCTTCAGTTAAGATTATTCAAATAATTGATGCTTCAATGCCTTTTGTTTATAAGATAATATTTCATCTTGTTCTTAGAGCAAAAAATTAATAACCATATTAAAAATATATTAGACTTTGAAAGTTGTGCTCTAATTTGTTCACTTCCTTGCCCTCACTTATGAGTTCTTGATATGCTTCCACTTACTTACCCTCACTTATATTTTTGCTCCAAACCACTGTATCACCCTGACTGATGCGTATCTCAATGTCACAGGAAGTACTGTTAACCCAGGATGTGATGCAACTCGAGTTATCTGTTTTAAAAGATGTGTCAACTTGTAAAAGTGAAACATGCATATCAGGAAAAGCCACACTCAGAAAACACAGACAAAATGAGGAGAGGAGAAAAGTGCATGGGTATATAAAATATCAATTTCAAATAAAACACCACGAACAATTAAAGAAAAAAATCGGAACAAGAGGGTTACCACAAAATAATATGCCGCTATGGATTTAAACCACATTCTAGGGTCCCCAAACCTCAGACTTGCCCCAAATGTCCTCATAAGAACAAACAAGTACAAATTATCTTGGTGAATTAGCTTCGACAAAAGTTGCATGCAAAAGCACACAAACCTATAATACTTACATGGTCCTGGATTTTTTAAAACTTAATTTCATAACAGGGTTCACTTTTTATCATTTTGGTTTGAAAAATTAAACCTGTCTTTTACTCATTTTTTATCATTCTTTATGTTACAGTAAAACTTCAAAACCTGAAGGAAACATTGATGGTTTTGATGTATTTATGGTACAAGTTAAACATGCATTGTTTAAAAATTATGCATGATCTGATAGTGTTTAGTTTCTGATAGTTCCTTGTTTCTTATTTGGTTACATTAGATGATTTCTTGATATCCACGTGTCTTTCGTACATTAATGTTTGTTTACAATTGTAAATGAGTTATTTTAAACTGTACATTTTCATGGAAATTCACATCAGAGGAAAGCAGCTGCATAATATTGTCATAAATGAAAATAAACAAGCATTTAGTGTTGATCTAAACAAGTGAAAATGCCTTTCACTTTTACTTTTCATGGCTGAGGTGTTAACAACTTTCATCATAAGATGGGCACATGAGGTTTTCAATTGTAAATGTAATTAATGGAATTTAATACTTTATGAGCACCAAGGCCCTGAAATCTGCAATGAGGTATCGGAATTAATAATTCACTTCTTAGAGCAAAGACTCAATAACTGCTATAGAACGTACTAAATGTAGTGAGTTATTAGTAATAACTATCATATGTGATTATCACTTACAAAGGTGCCCATTGAGGAGACATAATAAATGTCAGGAAATATTGTCTATGAGCATGAGATTAGTGATTGAGATGGCTTTATTAAATAAAGTTGTTCACTTGTATGTGTATGTCATGTGCAGTATGTATTTACATAAGAATACAAATAATGTTTCTCACACAGTGATAACAATACTATTTTAAAATATTTAAAAAATATTATTGAATATACATGTATATGATAATATACCTTAAATATCATACCTTTAACATCTGCTCTCATTGTACTATTAAGTTTTTCCTTTTTCATGAACCATTCTATAGTCATTTGTGCCTTGACACCACACATGTAGGCTCTAGCAGTAAAATTGCTCCCATGGGTGCATTCTGTTTTTACCACTGGAAGTAAGTAAAAGAATTTAAATTAGTTACAGGCATACAAAAAGCATATACATGGGTATGACAGCTGACAACTATCCAGTTCAAAACCAACATTCACAGTAATCATTACCTCTGAGATTCTACTATTAATAAATAGATATGAGACTTTACTGGAATTGAAAATTATGTCTTAATTTGCTGCTTATCCCAACCCTACCATGCTGCTTGATAATTCCTTAGAACAACTTCCTTACTAATGCTAGGGTGGTTCTGCTCTATCCCCCTCTATCCTGCTTAGACTACACCCTTGCTAAATGCTGGAAAAGAACAACTAATGCATTGATGGTTCTGCTGCACCACCTCTTATACCACCACCACTTCACCTCCACTGTGCTCTGCTGCTTAGATAATTATAAATTCTCTACTGTGTAGCTGGCAGAGAAATAGTTAACCTAGAAGGTTCAGCTGTCACCTGCTTAAAGACAATTCCTTTATTTTCTAGCTGGGAAACAGCTACTTAGGGTTTATACACTTGGAGGCCCACCATGTGCCTTCTGTGTAAAATTAGTCAACAATGAATCAATTCTTTTCATCTTGCAATTTTCATGGTTATATCTAATTTGAACAGGTTTAGAACACACGATACAGGCTATGTTACACAACTACTGTGAAAATTCATACCCAGCAACAAATTAAAATTAAATGGTACCCCAGTATGAGATTATTTATAAAGCTTCACAAAATTTATTGAAAACAATGTCAGTATAATATGAGATTATTTATAAAGCCATTATAAACATCCTATAACAAACTGTTACCTGAAAATGGCAACATTATCTTGGTGGAAGAATCAAGTCCTGCATTACTGTCCTTTGCTGTCACAATGCAATTAATCTCCATATTAACATCTGCTTAACATGCAAATAAATAAGGGTAAAAGATTAACAGGGTCTTAAAAGGCACAAGTTTTGTGTGGAAGACACATCTTTCTTCGCTCCAAGTATAAGTGTAATGTTGCTGATTAAACAGTATTTAATCACTGCCTCTACTATTTTACACTCTGAAATGATTGGGAAATAACATGTATAGGTTAAAAAATAGGTGAAACATGTACATATATCATGTCAGATTGTAACTGGTATATAACTCTGCCAATTCCTCACATGACATCTTTTGTCTTTTTGACATTACAGCTTAGTGAAATAGTGTCATCATTTCTAAAGCTGCAAAATTATGTTAGATTTGAAATAATAAATACATGTATTTTTTATGATAGATCACTGAGAGTTTCTTAAGCTTTTCTGCCATATACACACTGGGCGTGGGCGAACAGTGTAGATCCAGATCAGAGAGCAAATGGTAATCAAACCTCCTATGAGCAGCTCACAGAATCATTAAACAAAGAACCTTTGCTTGACTTTCAGCTTCTGATAATAACAAATATATGTACTTAATGTAGCACACATAATATATCTCAACTTACTTATTTGCTTGACTTCCAGTTGTGACACCCCTCTTTTTACGAATCTTTCATCACTATTTCCTATCTTGGTTCCATCCACTTGCCATTCAACCATTAAATGAGTCTGGAAGACTTTATCAGCGTCTGCAAGACAATCTAACATCCCTCCGACACCCTCTTCCAATACTGTTGAATTAGAATTTCCTGAAATACAATCAAACAATAATCAGGTCAGTGTGTAAACAGCATGTTAATAAGATGCAATTTTGGACTGTCCTAAGACTAACGTAATCCTTTACTCCATGGGATATGGCAAATTTCCATGGGTGAACAATGTAGATCCAGATCAGCTGGGACATTCTTGCAATCTTATGCTATTTGATTTTCATTAGGTTATTTCTGACCAAGAAGTGAACACTATAGAGTCTGATCAGATGGCATGAATGTGCCAGCTAATCTGGATATACACAGTTTTCGCATGCATTAAAATCCATACATGCTCCATCACTTGAAGTATTGTACACACTGTGGGTAATATGATAACAAGTCATTTTTTTAAGGATTAAAAAAAAAAGTGAAATGTGCTTATCAGGAATGTGAAATCCTGTAGATACAGCCTCCCCTCACAGCCAAAACAAAGAGAAGAAGATAGGATGGTTATACAATTATTATCATTTTCAAAACAGATGCTACAAACAATCAACAAAAGGGGGTTACTGCCTTGGAAAGGTTATTTTCTACATTATATTGAGAAAAAAGGAAAAAAAAAAATAACTGAACACAAACTGATATTCATTGATTAACTCTTTACTCCATAGATACTCATTTTATCTTATGTGCAACCAGTGTAGATCCAGATCTACACATCTGTGCTATCTGATCAGGATGTGCACTGGTCACATCTTGGTCAGAAGTAACTTAATGAATCAATATCAAACAGTGTTGATCCTGATCAGATGACATTGATGTCCCTGCCAATCTGGATCTACACTGTTCGCCAATGTGATAAGCATATCTAAGGAGGAAAGGGTTAATCACAAGATTATTGACTATAATCCCCAATTGGCTACTGTTCAGGCATTTCCTATCATCTAATATCAATATAACGAATATTAACATGGGCTCTAAAAATAAACAAGGTGCATGCATCAAAAGTTCAAAACAAAATATTAATACAAGTCTGGTGAATGTTAAGGTGTAGTTAATTTAAGTTTGTCTGATGGTAGCAGATATTAAACAGACTGAGGATATATGTGCATGGTAAACTGTTGTATTTAAAACAACAACCTTCATTTTTGTTATGACAATACATATTATTATATACCGATGAATGATTTTAGCATAGTGCAGCGTTAATACGCAAAATTGATACAACTCGTCAGATTAAAAATTCCGTATCAAACACTGTCCAATTTTCCGATTCTGTAATTTGCAGCTTCCGGTAGTTTCAACATTTCAAAATGGCCAATTTCAAACCGCGATATTTTCACAAATTGAGATTTGTTGACTCCAATGACACTCTTTCTTTAAAAATAATCATTGATTTTATGACCTTTACAAATAAAAATACTATGAAATCGTCAAGAAATGTGAAAGTTAAATTAATAGTCATTGCAGATATAAATATCGATAGAACAAGCAAAAGACTTCTTCTTTAGGAGCGAAAAGGTGTACATACCATTCAACTATCCCAATTTAAATATCCATTGGCAACAATCCTTCCTATTTTCTGTTTAAAACCTGACCCTATGATTTGATGTAAACAAAGCTCGTTGCTGTGGTATAAGAATGAAACACTCTCAAATCCTAGTAATTACAAAGCGAATACCGTGGTAAACACTTCCAGCATCTTTGGGTCTTGTCCAAAGTTTGCTGTTATTGTTTTTAGTCCTTCAAAGATTTTAAAGTTAAAGAATTCTTTATCTGACAGAATCGATCATGGCGCTTGAAAATGTAAACATTTGTTCGATGACGTAGAGATTTATGGTTTATTGTGACGTAATTGCTTACATCACATTTCACTATTTTCACTATTCCTAATTATTATTGATTAAGTGCTCATTTAATTGGAAGTGAAATAAGGGTATATAATAAAAGGAACATTATACCAGTATGCAATCTGTAGGTTTGTATTTAATTTAGTTCTCGTTGCGTATGTAAACCACATCACGCTCAACCTTCGGTCTCGCGTGATATTGTTTTCATACCCAACTCGACCAATACAAACCTACAGATTGCATACTGGTATAATATTCCATATATATCATGCATGTATGTATTGTTGACTTAGTTTCAAAAGTGGACACCAAAGTCTTATCCAACAATCCACTGCCAAATCATCGTAGTTATTGTCCAACAATATTGACCTGGCACTCTTGCATATGACCCTATAGTCGGAAAATTCTGTAAAAGTTACGATCTTCTTGTAAAGCAATATGAATATAGCCAGTTTTAAACAGTGTAATGAGGTAAGAAGTATGCTTAGCTCAGTTGGTTAAGATGTTTCAATTCAAGAATATAGAAATGGACTATTTAGTGACCATTTATTACTGAAGTATGTAAGCAAACTTCAATAATAATTTCAATCATTCATGTTCATTTTTAGTTTTTTCTTTCGAACAGCATCAGTATATCCACAATAAACTTGGTGATTATTGAATCAAAGAGTGATTAAACCACCTTCAGATTTTAGGCTAGCGCTGATTATCATCATCATCATTCTTTACCCTACTTGTAAATAATTTGTCCTAGTATCTCTATCATAATCACTCAATGAGGTCAAAAGATTTGGATCAGATCATCAGATATGACAGACAACAAGAGTTAATAATGTAGAGACGAGGCTTCATCAATCGGTAGTCTAGGATTAAGCAATATGGTTCACAGACAAGGGGCTTTAATTTACTCTCAAACAGGCTCTGACATCAATGCACAAGCTTGATTGTAGAGACCGGTCTCCAATTTTAGCTGTTGTAATCTTGTGCTCAGTTTACCTTGTATAACAATCAGCTGTTGAGTATCGTTGAAAGATTGTCTTGGGATGCTACACTCCCATGCTCCTGCATGCTTGTAATCCACACTGCTCAAAGTATACTCAAATATGATAGCACCAATATCTGTGAGCCCCCTTAATGCCTTCTCATTATCAACAACAATTTTCCCATCATGCTCTAACCGGAAAAGGATATCTGGACCTTTATCGGAGAAGTTTGCAGGACTCTGGCAAAGGAATCTTAGACCCTCGCCCACTTTTCGTACTGGAGCTATCGGATTCAAACCTTCATTACCAGAAATATCTGAAAAATAGAATTGTAAATCTTACGAGGTTTATAAAGGACTAGTCTCTACTTAGTTCCTATTTTTAAAGAATCTAATTTAGCAGTTTGAAAGAATTTGATACATGTAGCTTTGGGGAAGGGATGTATAAACTAGAATGTTGTGTTCCGCGGAACACATGTGTCGCCTGCTTGGAAAACGTTGAAATGTGGGCCTATGTTTAATCATATATAATAAAAATATTTTATTGAAGTTGATTTCAATACTACACAACAGAACACATGTGTCATCTAAATTACATTTAAAAGGGGAATAACTAAAATAATGGTGAAACCTGAGTTATCATTTTCAAAAATTGTTTTGTAAATGCAGATGAGTTATTCAAAGTATTAAGTGAATTAATTGAAGAAGTAATTTCCATTTTACAGGCAACACTAAGTTTCATGTTAAAGTTGCATTTGAAAGGGATATTACTCATAAAATATTGAAACTGGAGTTATCATTCTTGTCATCACATATGGCATTGTTAGTGCTGATGATATATTCCAAGTACGAAGTGAATAGGACAAGTACTTTCAAAGTTATAGGCAACATTAAGTTTCATGTTAAAGTTGCATTTAAAAGGGGCATAACTCAAAAAATATTGAAACTGGAGTTATCATTCTTGTCGTCACAGATAGCACTGTTCATGCTGATGATATATTCCAAGTATGAAGAGAATAGGACAAGTACTTTCAAAGTTATAGGTAACATTAAGTTTCAGGTTAAAGTTGCATTTGAAAGGGGCATAACTCAAAAAATATTGAAACTGGAGTTATCATTCTTGTTGTCACAGATGGCATTGTTCGTGCTGATGATATATTTCAAGTATGAAGTGAATAGGACAAGTACTTTCAAAGTTATAGGCAACATTAAGTTTCAGGTTAAAGTTGCATTTGAAAGGGGCATAACTCAAAAAATATTGAAACTGGAGTTATCATTCTTGTCATCACAGATGGCATTGTTCGTGCTGATGATATATTCCAAGTATGAAGTGAATAGGACAAGTACTTTCAAAGTTATAGGCAAAATTAAGTTTCAGGTTAAAGTTGGGGGACTACCGGACGACGCCGCCGGACAATAGGATCCCTTTGTGTCTACCTGCTATCGCAGGCGACACAAAAAAGCCCTGTAAAAGTATCCTCATTTCTTACTGGCCAAATTCTTTTAAAATTCGAAGAACAAATAGGTAGGTATAGGTAGGTTCGCCATTAAAATTTCTTTATGATCTCATTAGTTTTTTTATAATTAAAAATTACTGTCTTCTTCCTCTTCTTCTTCCTGGTAAGAGCAAGGATCTTGTAGACCCCACGCCGTACTAAGCTCTGCGAGACTGAGTCTGCGTTATGGCGTTTATTCTCCAAAATTAAAAATGTCATTTAAAATTATTTACAAAACTGTCAATTTGGCAATTTTTTTAGGTCACTCCAGAAGGAGGGACCTGAAGGCTTCCAGTCTATGAGGTGCAACAACAGATGGGGGGAGGTTATTCCAATTTCTAGCCGTCCTAGGGAAGAATACATATCTGCTGTCACTTCTTGGAAGAGCCTGTGGTGGCTTCAAGTGTGTGTAATGGTGTGTTGCAGGAACCTGTCAAAGGGAATGTGAAAAAGATTGTTCTCAATCCTTTACATCATTGTCAGCCTTAATTGTCTTCGGCGACTCAGGTGACTCCCAGTCTAGGTCTGACAACATACTGGAGAATCTCGAAAATAAGCTTATTTTTAAATTTTTGACACTTTTATGCTCTTATATTATGATATGCGCTTATATTTAAGCCGCCAAATATGTGCTTATTGTTGATATGCGCTTATATTTAAGCCACCGAATGTGCGCTTACCGTATGTTTGATATGCACTTATAGCTTAGATTGACTGAATACTGGATTACGCTTATTTTTGAAACAAAATAACACTACAAGACATGCATGTATCAAAAATTATCAAAACACTTTTACATGTATAGTCTTTGAAGAGCAGACCTGCCAAAACTTCTTTATTAAAAATCTGGAGATTTTGTCTGAATATGTCAATGATTATGACAATGACAACGACGCTGATGAAGATGATGATGTTGTTTTATATGTCTTGTTGCTGCTCTTCACTATCACTGTAAATGAACAAAAATGATGATGATGATGATAATTAAGACGACGACAATGATTTCCTTATATTCTTCTTTATAACTATATTCTTCAAAGAATTTTATAAATAAATTTTGCCGATTTTGTTAGAAATGGTTAAAGAACTTTTTTAAAATGACTTTTGTCAATTTTTATCATTCATTTTTAACTTAAACCTGTTAAGACCTGTTTTTGACAATATTAGAATGAACATACATGTACGATGAAAATAGATAAACAAGAGGGCCATGATGGCCCTTATATCGCTCACCTGAGTACAAAAGTACTCTCAGCTTGTGGTTTCAGACAAGAAGATTTTTAAAGTTTTTCCTATATCGGTCTATATAAAATAAAGTGAACCCTGGGGCAGGGCCAATTTTGACCCCAGGGAAATCATTTGAACAATCTTTGTAGAGTTCCACTAGAGGATGCTAAATGCCATATATCTAAGCTCTAGGCCTTGTGGTTTCAGACAAGAAGATTTTTAAAGTTTTTCCTATACAAGTCTATATAAAATGAAGTGACCCCTGGGGCAGGGCCAATTTAGACCCCTGGGAAATAATTTGAACAATCTTTGTAGAGTTTCACAAGAGGATGCTTAATGCCAAATATCTAAGCTCTAGGCCTTGTGGTTTCAGATAAGAAGATTTTTAAAGTTTTTCCTATATAAGTCTATATCAAATGAAGTGACCCCTGGGGCGGGGCCACTTTAGACCCCAGGGAAATAATTTGAACAATCTTTGTAGAGTTTCACAAGAGGATGCTTAATGCCAAATATCTAAGCTCTAAGCCTTGTGGTTTCAGACAAGAAGATTTTTAAAGTGTTTCCTATATAAGTCTATGTCAAATGAAGTGACCCCTGGGGCGGGGCCAATTTAGACCCCAGGGAAATAATTTGAACAATCTTTGTAGAGTTCCACTTGAGGATGCTAAATGCCAAATATCTAAGCTCTAGGCCTTGTGGTTTCAGACAAGAAGATTTTTAAAGTTTTTCCTATATAAGTCTATGTCAAATGAAGTGACCCCTGGGGCGGGGCCAATTTTGACCCTAGGGAAATAATTTGAACAATCTTTGTAGAGTTCTACTAGAGGATGCTAAATGCCAAATATCTAAGCTCTAGGCCTTGTGGTTTCAGACAAGAAGATTTTTAAAGTTTTTTCCTATATAAGTCTATATAAAATGAAGTGACCCCTGGGGCGGGGCCAATTTTGACCCCCGGGAAATAATTTGAACAATCTTTGTAGAGTTCCACTAGAGGGTGCTAAATGCCAAATATCTAAGCTCTAGGCCTTGTGGTTTCAGACAAGAAGATTTTTAAAGTTTTTCCTATATAAGTCTATATAAAATGAAGTGACCCCTGGGGCGGGGCCAATTTTGACCCCAGGGAAATAATTTGAACAATCTTTGTAGAGTTCCACTAGAGGATGCTAAATGCCAAATATCTAAGCTCTAGGCCTTGTGGTTTCAGACAAGAAGATTTTTAAAGTTTTTCCTATATAAGTCTATGTCAAATGAAGTGACCCCTGGGGCGGGGCCAATTTTGACCCCAGGGAAATACTTTGAACAATCTTTGTAGAGTTCCACTAGAGGATGCTAAATGCCAAATATCTAAGCTCTAGGCCTTGTGGTTTCAGACAAGAAGATTTTTAAAGTTTTTCCTATATAAGTCTATGTAAAATGAAGTGACCCCTGGGGCGGGGCCAATTTTGACCACAGGGAAATAATTTGAACAATCTTTGTAGAGCTCCACTAGAGGATGCTAAATGCCAAATATCTAAGCTCTAGGCCTTGTAGTTTCAGACAAGAAGATTTTTAAAGTTTTTCCTTTCGGTTGCCATGGCAACCAGAGTTCTGCATGGAATTGATTTCTTTGAACAACTTTGGAAGAGCTTCATGCAAGGAACATACGTGGCAAGTTTCATCAAAATTGGCCAAGCCGTTTCAGAGAAGAAGTCGATTGAAGCAATTGTTGACGACGGACGACGCACGACGGACGACGGACATCAGGCGGTCACAAAAGCTCACCCTGTCACTTTGTGACAGGTGAGCTAAAAAGGTATTACATCCAAGCACTTGTTTAATTTACGACACGCGGCTATTGTATAGTTGTGCAGTGGCACCGGATCAGCATGTCACTGACCACATCCTCGTTTATAATCTCGTATAAACCAGGAAATGTGCAACTGCAGTAGAATAACTTTTAACGTTCATTGTACAACTTTAAAATTAGGTTTAAGTAATAAAAATTTTTGCAAGTTCCTAGAAATCCGGAGATTTTGACTATAAATCTGGAGATCCGGAGAAGTAACTTAAAATCCTGAGATTTCGGATAAAATCCGGAGATTTGGCAGGCCTGGAAGGAAAGACGTGTTTGAAAATGCATGTTTATTTACAAATTTACAACAATGGATCATCACTTTTTTTCTTTCCTGAAAGATTTCCGAGTTTTTGGGAGAGTTTTATTTGGGGTTTCATCCATTATTTATTTTATAACACAAAACTGCTTATGCACAAAATTATGATTTCAAGCAACACAAATATTACCATTTATAACTACAATACTCTATTTCATTGTACTCAAACAAAATAATAAATGGTTCACTTTGATAATAGCAATGCGAGTTGTTCACACCTTACTGGCTTATAGCCTAATACCGTTTATTGATCATTGTTAACAATACAGATATACTGTAATTATCTTTAATTAAAAGACCGATTTAGCTCCCAGCTTAATGAAATTAAAACCGCTGAGAAATTTAGGTATGCATATATATATGCTCTTATATTTGCAGTGTTTTTTTTCTCTTTTGGGGGAAGGTGGTCGCAGCCCTTTGGAGGGGGAAAATTGCGACGCCGACAAAGGAAAAGGGGAATATTTGGAAGGTACTTGCAGCCTGTCAAACACAACATAACAAAGTATTCACTGATCTTTTAATTCAAAGAATTCAGTGGTCTACAGTGAAATGTCTTTTTCTGTCTGTAAATTTATCAATTATTCTTGTCACTGAATCAGTGGGGTATCCATTAAACATATCCAAAATTCAGATTTATCATATTCACTATCGAACGGTGCTTAACAGACTCTGGCAAAGGGGGAATTTTTTACGGATGTGGGGGGAAAATATATACTATTTTGAGGGGGGAATGGGGCCCTATTTCTCCAAATATTTGGCATAAAAAAACACTGTTTTGGGATATATTTTAACTGTAATGGATGGGTATGCGCTTATTTTTGGGATAGATTTTAATTGGAGGACGGGTATGCACTTATTTTTAGGTATTACTTTTCTGTAGAAGACATATGCGCTTATTTTCAGTATGCGCTTATTTTCCATTATGGGCTTATTTTCGAGATTCTACATTATTTGTGACACAACCTGGGGTTCTTAAGTAGTCGTCACTGCAGACATATCGGGCTGCTCTCCTCTGTACATTTTCAATGGTTTGACTACTGGATTGGGTGTAGGGGTCCCAGACTGTTGCGGCATATTCAAGTATTGGTCAAACCTCCCAGAGGGACTACTCTCCAATATTGGCTATTTGCAGACGACTGCATCCAATATTGACAGATCCAGTCCATCCTTGACCAGCAACTGCTACAGGCAGACCTGGACTCCCTAGCTAGATGGGAACACAGCAGCGTCTTCAGTGATTTCAATAGATTCAGATTCTTGCTTTTTGATGTCCACTTTTGACCCCACCTGATTCTGAGCCTGGGGTCATTTAAAATTATGCAGGAGAATTTTGGGTTACCAGGGCTTTTCATCCTTATGTAACAGTGGCCTATAAAAGGTCTCTTCCCAATCCAAAAATAGAGTAATTTTTCCCAATTATGACAGAGACACTTCCCAAAATGTTAGGTAAGTTGTCCAAAAATGGTTAAAACTCCTCTAAAGGGGTGTTTGAAAATTGAAGTTTGAAAAATAAGTTGCTTAAAAAGTTAGATTTAAGTTAAAAATACCTATTACTATTCAATTTTATGAACTAGAACTCATCTTTCAATTTTGTTTTCCCAACATAAACAATCATCATGCATAAATTTCCCAATTGGAAAAGGCCAGAACCTCTTCCCAATTTTCTGATGAAAAGCCCTGGTTACTAGGGCGAAATCTCCTCTCTGATCACAATTACAAAGTATCGCCTATTGACAGGCTTGAGCTATGAGCAGGGTCTCAAACCCAGGTACCACCTCAGAAGCTGGATTGGTCTTTCATAGATGGCTGAAAAGTAACTGTGTACAACTATTCACTATTTCTTTCTTTCACCGCTGTCCGAGTCTTTATTCTGACTATTCTATTTTATTTGCAGAACGTTAAAGAAATGACAGTTGTGAGAGATTTATGTACAGACGTAGATGTAGACCTGTGGCCAGATTGGGAAAAACACATTGTTTTTACTAATTTGGTAATTCCTTCTTACAGTTAGGGAATTACACACATATTTTAGAAAGAGCTTTTGTTTTGGACTAAGGCTATCCGCGACAAATTATCATATATTATCTTGCACATCGTAATCCAAAACATTTGTTTACCTTTCAACATTCCTGCTAGAAGTACGAGACTGAGGAGATTTAGTTTTGTCATTTTTAACGATCCCATTTTCGCTTTTACAATTGGTTGGAAAACCGGAAAAATTCTATTTATAATTAGCGCATGCGCTGTTTGAGGTAGTCATTTTTTTGTTGTAGCTAAATATTTCTGATAGCCTATCCCATTAAAAATGCATTAAAATCATTGTTTTAATAAAAGAATAAACTCCTTTTTGACTAGTGTATAATATTATGTAATTTGAAATCTGATCTTGGTGGCTTAAATGCTGGCTGCTAGCTTAGTATGTTCTGAGTGGAACAGTTGCCGGATATAAAAACACAGACTAGGAGAGGTATTTCAAATTATGACAAATGCTAACATCCGGATGTTTTGGGACTAATAATGTTTTTCTCAAAACATGTTATGCGATGACCCACTGTAATCAATACTGATAATTTATGGTCTACTCTGCTGATTTATCCAAAAAATTAATCGGCTAACACTAACTAGCTAACTGGCATAGATATGGCACCAAAAGTGCACCTCTGCACAATTGAGTGTATTTGTAACCATTATATGTCTTTGGTAACCGGGGTAACTTGTTCTATGTCTTTGGTAACCGACTTATAATATCAGCTTTTGTCATGTACACTTAACCATTATGTGTCTTCTTAAAGACTCCGCATTAATATTTCCCGGGTTACTGGGTAACCCTTCTATATCTTTGATAACCAGCAGGTAACCCAAGGTTACTCTTCCACATCTTTACCATAACTACTTATATTTTAAAAAATTTGCATTGGTGTTTTTCTGGTTACTGGGTAACCCTTCTATTTCTTTGGTAACCAGCAGGTAACCGATGTTACTTGTCCCCATCTTTACTATAACTTCTAATTGATTGTAGAAAATTTGCATTTATGTTTTCTGGTTACTGGGTAACCCTTCTATTTCTTTGGTAACCAGCAGGTAACCCGAGGTTACTTGTCCCCATCTTTACGATAACTTCTTATTAATTGTAGAAAATTTGCATTGATGTTTTCTGGTTACTGAGTAACCCTTCTATTTCTTTGGTAACCAGCAGGTAACCCCAGGTTACTTGTCCCCATCTTTACTATAACTTCTTATTTACTGTAGAAAATTTGCATTGGTGTTTTCTGGTTACTGGGTAACCCTTCTATTTCTTTGGTAACCAGCAGGTAACCAGAGGTAACTCGTCCCCATATTTAGTATAACTTCTTATTTATTGTAGAAAATTTGCATTAATGTTTTCTGGTTACTGGATAACCCTTCTATTTCTTTGGTAACCCCAGGTTACTCGTCCCCATCTTTAGTATAACTTCTTATTTATTGGAGAAAATTTGCATTGATATTTTCTGGTTACTGGGTAACGCTTCTATTTCTTTGGTAACCAGCAGGTAACCCCAGGTTACTTGTCCCCATCTTTACTATAACTTCTTATTTATTGTAGAAAATTTGCATTGATGTTTTCTGGTTACTGGGTAACCCTTCTATTTCTTTGGTAACAAGCAGGTAACCCGAGGTAACTTGTCCCCATCTTTACTATAACTTCTTATTTATTGTAGAAAATTTGCATTGATGTTTTCTGGTTACTGGGTAACCCTTCTATTTCTTTGGTAACCAGCAGGTAACACTAGGTTACTTGTCCCCATCTTTACTATAACTTCTTATTTACTGTAGAAAATTTGCATTGATGTTTTCTGGTTACTGGGTAACCCTTCTATTTCTTTGGTAACCAGCAGGTAACCCAAGGTAACTTGTCTCTATCTTTACTATAACTTCTTATTTATTGTAGAAAATTTGCATTGATGTTTTCTGGTTACTGGGTAACCCTTCTATTTCTTTGGTAACCAGCAGGTAACCCAAGGTAACTTGTCCCCATCTTTACTATAACTTCTTATTTATTGTAGAAAATTTGCATTGATGTTTTCTGGTTACTGGGTAACCCTTCTATTTCTTTGATAACCAGCAGGTAACATGTGAAGCCTTTCAAGCCTTAGGTCATTGTAGTTACTAAGACTAAACAATTTTAACGATCTTTCAGAAAATATTGATAGAGCCACAGTGCTGGGCTCCCTCAGAAGTGCCTGGGGCATCATTTGACTAATTTCGACAGAGGACTACCAAAGGATGAAAAGTGTAAAAAGTTTTCTCACAATTGTCCAAAAAATGAGATGTTGTTTGAAGGAAATGTTAACAAATATACAACTTGGCATAAGCTTGTCTTGTCCTACAGCTGTTAGTGTTTTTACCTGGTTTTATTTACAAAAGAAAAGAGTGTTCTTCTCTTCAGTTTATGTAGTACCACAATATTAAAATGTTATTTGAATGTAAGATTAGAATAAGGAAGCTTTTTTTCATACATATAAATGATGCAAACTCAGTACTTCCAATGTAATGTAACCCATGGATAACTGTTGATGGCCATAAAATGGAGATAAAAACACAAACATCATTCAGACTAAAGTTTCTCATGTTTATATAAATAGTCAACTATCAAATTTTGTTAAGTGCAATAACAAATAAGTATTATGACCTGTATATAAATTTGTGATTTTTTTATTAATTGGATATAAACTTACTTATAACATCATTTGTAATTTATTTTGTTTGTCGAAATTTATCAAAAGCATGCCATTGCTGATAAATAACAGATCAGGTACATATCATAGCGTCAAAAAGTAATGTTAATTTCTGTAACATTTTAATTTCTATTAGCTGTTGCTTTTACAATAACAATTTCTTGCACCTTGTAGTTGTTTTCATTCCTGGTAATGGTCCACTAAGTGTAAAAAATGTTATCTGTGTTACACTTAATGCATATAATATATTATCACATTGAATACATTTACTGACAGATGGCACAAGGAATTTTAAAAATCCTACATTGTTCCTGATGGTGCATTGCCATAGCACATCTAAATGTATAGGAATGTGGATACTCTGTGCAGTTTCATGAAGGATAATAGACACTTTCTCAATGTTTTGTTTTGGAAATTTTCCATTAACAGAACTTATGGTCTTGTATATATAATCAATTCGATTCATACATGTGGTTGGAACATGACACAATGCTCCAAGGAAGCAAACAACAAATTCTACTCCATATGTACAAGTAAGAGCACTGATCAAATCATTTGCACTGGTTGCCTCTGTCCCATTCATGTGTGCTTCTTTCACTGATGTATCCTCTCGTGTATGTTACCAATATTATTCAAGTCATTGTCTTCAAAAAGAGCTTAAAACACGGTTCTTTTAGATGGTGTTGAATTTTGGTTCTTTCCACGTTTGACAGTTTTATATGGACTGCACATAAATGATGTCGCCATTCTGGGTACCTATAATTAGAAGAAAAAATAACATATACTTAAACATGTAGTTCATAACTGAAAAGGCTAGACTTTAATAAACAATTTTATAGATAGAAATGTCACTGTATACATGTATAAACTGACTGTATCATCTACTGGTTATAGCAAACAGATTGTCACAAAAACATTGTAGACAGTTCAAAAGTGAGGCGAGTTTTTATGTATTTATTGAGAAATCCTATTGACAAATATATGTTATAACAGGCAATTGTTGTAGCAGTTTATTATGACTGATATTGTTTGCTTTTGAATGCAATATAAATACTTAAAAAACTGCCCAAATCACCCACACCAATTACCATTTGCAATGTGTACTGCTAACTGCAATTAAACATCAGTACATTAGACCAAACATGCAAGCAGCTTCGACACAGACTGTTAACATTTATTGAACATGTTAACTTGGTTGGTTAACTTGACCAGGGCATTTGTACAGATAAGCCATGGTAAGAAAAGCGATCTTAAGAACAACATAGTACATATTTCAACATTTTAATGGTTATCGCCATCGCTTCTAATCCGGGAAGGTCTAGATTCCGAATGAAACTTAATGTTGCTATGTTGCCTATAACTTTGAAAGTCCTTGTCCTAATATTACTTTATATTTGATAATATCAACAAGAATGGTAACTCATGTTTCACATTTTTTATTATGCCCCCGCCATGTAATGGCGGAAGGGCATATAGTGTTCAACCTGGCTGTGGGTGTGTTTGTTTGTTTGTGTGTGTGTGTGTGTGTCAGTGTGTGTGTATGTTCGAAAATCTTGTCCGCTCTGTAACTTTGTTATTTCTTATTGGATTTTAAAATTACTTGGTTCGAATGTTCACCATATCAAGACGATGTGTCGCGTATAATACCCATGCCTGTACCTCCAAGGTCAAGGTCACTGTTACTAAAAATAGATTTTTCTTGTCCGGGCTGTAACTTCCATATGAATGGAGGGATTTCAAAATAACTTGGCACAAATGTTCACCATGACAAGGCGGTGTGTCGCGTACAACACCCAAGCCTGTAGGTCCAAGGTCAAGGTCACTGTTACTATTAATAGAATTTTGTTGGAAAAATCTTGTCCGCTCTGTAACTTTGTTATTTCTTATTGGATTTTAAAATTACTTGGTTTGAATGTTCACCATATCAAGACAATGTGTCGCGTATAATACCCATGCCTGTACCTCCAAGGTCAAGTTCACTGTTACTAAAAATAGATTTTTCTTGTCCGGGCTGTAACTTCCTTATGAATGGAGGGATTTCAAAATAACTTGGCACAAATGTTCACCATGACAAGGCGGTGTGTCGCGTACAACACCCATGCCTGTAGGTCCAAGGTCAAGGTCACTGTTACTATTAATAGAATTTTGTTGGGAAAATCTTGTCCGCTCTGTAACTTTGTTATTTCTTATTGGATTTTAAAATTACTTGGTTTGAATGTTCACCATATCAAGACGATGTGTCGCGTATAATACCCATGCCTGTACCTCCAAAGTCAAGGTCACTGTTACTAAAAATAGATTTTTCTTGTCCGGGCTGTAACTTCCTTATGAATGGAGGGATTTCAAAATAACTTGGCACAAATGTTCACCATGACAAGGCGGTGTGTCGCGTACAACACCCATGCCTGTAGGTCCAAGGTCAAGGTCACTGTTACTATTAATAGAATTTTGTTGGGAAAATCTTGTCCGCTCTGTAACTTTGTTATTTCTTATTGGATTTTAAAATTACTTGGTTTGAATGTTCACCATATCAAGACGATGTGTCGCGTATAATACCCATGCCTGTACCTCCAAGGTCAAGGTCACTGTTACTAAAAATAGATTTTTCTTGTCCGGGCTGTAACTTCCTTATGAATGGAGGGATTTCAAAATAACTTGGCACAAATGTTCACCATGACAAGGCGGTGTGTCGCGTACAACACCCATGCCTGTAGGTCCAAGGTCAAGGTCACTGTTACTATTAATAGAATTTTGTTGGGAAAATCTTGTCTGCTCTGTAACTTTGTTATTTCTTATTGGATTTTAAAATTACTTGGTTTGAATGTTCACCATATCAAGACGATGTGTCGCGTATAATACCCATGCCTGTACCTCCAAGGTCAAGTTCACTGTTACTAAAAATAGATTTTTCTTGTCTGGGCTGTAACTTCCTTATGAATGGAGGGATTTCAAAATAACTTGGCACAAATGTTCACCATGACAAGGCGGTGTGTCGCGTACAACACCCATGCCTGTAGGTCCAAGGTCAAGGTCACTGTTACTATTAATAGAATTTTGTTGGGAAAATCTCGTCCGCTCTGTAACTTTGTTATTTCTTATTGGATTTTAAAATTACTTGGTTTGAATGTTCACCATATCAAGACGATGTATCGCGTATAATACCCATGCCTGTACCTCCAAGGTCACTGTTACTAAAAATAGATTTTTCTTGTCCGGGCTGTAACTTATTGGATTTTAAAATAACATGGTATAAATATTCACCATATCAAGACGGTGTGTCGCGTACAATACCCATGCCTGTATGTCCAAGGTCAAGGTCGCTGTTACTAAAAATAGAATTTTCTTGTTTAGGCTGTAACTTCCTTATGAATGGAGGGATTTCAAAATAACTTGGCACAAATGTTCACCATGATAAGGCGGTGTGTCGTGTACAACACCCATGCCTCAAGGTCAGAGGTCAAGGTCACTGTTACTTAAAATAGTCTGGGCTGTGAGTTTGTTATTACTTATTGGATTTTAAAATAACTTGGTATAAATGTTCACCATGACAAACATGCATAGCGGGGTCATCCCTGTCCTATGGACACATTTCTAGTTTTTACTTATGCTCCTTTCAAATGACTTTAATATGAAACATATAACATTGAAAATACTAATCCTTTTAACTTCAAACTTCGGAAATAAATTTCTGCAACAACACAACCATTTGTGACAACAACAGTGAACTGATAACTTCTTGTTTACTATTTTTGAGTTATGCCCCTTTCAAATGATTTAAATATGAAGCCTATAACTTAACAAATACTTGTCCTATTAACAGGCTGTCAAGTGGTCATACTTTTTTCTACTTTTTCCTACTTTTTGTGTTGCCCTTCGAAGAAAAGGCGATACATAGGGATTGCTTTGTCTGTCGGTCCATCCGTCAGTCACGAAAACTTAATGTTGGCTATAACTGCCATTTCTTAATATTTCTTCATCAAACTTTCAAATTATCTTGCTTATGACAAGGCTCTCAAGATGGTGCCAAATTCTTAAGGTCAAGGTCAAACTTGATGGAGTTATGCCCCTTTTTCACGAAAACTTAATGTTGGCTATAACTTTGCCATTTCTTAATATTACTTTATCAAACTTTCAAATTATATTGCTAATGACAACACGCTCGAGATGATGCCAAATTCTCAAGGTCAAGAACACATTTAATGGAGCTATGCCCCTTTTTGTATGAAAACTAAACGTTGGCTACAACTGCCATTTCTTAATATTTCTTCATCAAACTGAGAAATAACTGATTTGATTATCACTTATATACTTTAACGCAAAAGAAACTGTGCACTTTTCATTTTTGGATAACTTTGATTCTACAAGTTGTACAGTTGCAAAATTTAGCACATAACACTATCCGACGTTACAGTGTATGCACACACCAAGATATTGGTCAAATAATGAGTAGATTTTACGTAAAAGCCTGATTTGTAATTTCGCACTATTTCCACGTCCATCATGTATACATAGGCACAGGTGGTAAAACTTGCTGTCTACATTCATTTGCACATGTATAGTGCGAATATCACTTGAGAATTAAAAATTTTCAAGCAGCTAATATGCCATGACTTTCGGAACGTCAGCGTATTGAAGCTTTGATGATGGGCAGAGGTGACTCTGTTGTAGCAGTTTCAAGGGCATTTAATTGCCATAGAAACACTATAATGTTGATGAGAAACAGATTTGCGCAAACGGGGACTATTGCCGACCGATCTCGACCCGGTAGACCACGTCTTCCAGCAAACGTCATACAGTGTTACGTAAACTCAATGAGATGGCGTATTGTGAAGGTGGTTGGACAGAATGGCGGACACACGTGATATTAATGCATTTTGCATCAATTTTGATCGAAATTCAGTAAATCAACACAAGAAAATCATCTCTCGGTTATTTGTGTAATTTTGGTTTGGACACCTACTGTACGTATATGCGTCGTACACTTACGTACAATAAAACACGACTACAAAATTACATTTATTATGAAGACAAATGAATATCCTTTAAAATGATACTAAACATGACAACATTCCATCCATAAATTCTGAGAAAATCTAAAAATGAAAAGTGCATAGTTTCTTTTGCGTTTAAGTATATGATGTAAGTACCATATCTTCTGCATGGTTTATAGTTGTTAATTTTTCTTTTCAAAACAATGTTCATGTTTGCTTTTTAAGTTAAGGAATAGGTATCATACATTTTAATGCAAATATCAGTGAAAATATATTACTTCTTTCAGTGGTCACCATAACTTCATGCCTTTTTTGATGTTTAAGACATTTTTCAGCATTGTATATCAATATGTGTCAAATTTCAATTAAATAAACTAGTTTTGGAAAACTTTATTTTTTAATTTTACTTCCCGCCAATATCCCAATTCTCCTGAGATTGAGTGATAAATGCAGCTTTAAAGTTCATTTAAGCCAATTTAATTGTTGAGAACTAAATTAATTTATGTCAACACAGACATCTTTGAACAACAGGCATGATAATTGTTATTAAATGTTTTGCAATAGATTTATTGTTAATAAAAATGCAAATACAATACCCCTGTTTCTTGATTTTTCCACCAATCAATAACATAAAAAACCCTTCATTTCACAAGGTTCGAACTTTAGAAACAACACTTTACAGTCAAAAGTCTATGAAAGAAAATTATTTAGACTACTTACAGTTTAACTTTAAGTGTATCTTTAGCACACTCAGTCTTCTAACAGTCTAATGCTAGCTAATATTTCCTGAAATTTTAATTTAAAGTCCAGATAATTGCCATGATAACTCCTCCTTTGATATGTGATTTATGGCCATTCAAAATAAACAATAAGTCTTATCTCATTAGTTGCTTTAATGATTACATAACCAAACAGCTCCCTGGGATTATTTATGGCAGTGCACAGTCAGATCAAAAACCCTGTGTATTTGGTGATGTACTGAGACTTTAATTAGTACACAAGGTCCTTATATTTTTGCATTACTGTAGAAGAATAATCCTATAAATACAAGAAGAAACTAAATCATAAAATGTTATGTATTATTTTCAATATGAAAATATTTACAAACCTGAATTAACTGAAGAATTATGGTTAATAAAAGGTTAAATAGCCAGTACTAAGTATCTGACTATGACACCTGTTTTTTTTAGAATTTAAGAAATTATTTATTTTGTACTTGTTATATTTCTAACAACTGAACAGAATTGTCAAATTGTCCTTCAGTGTAGACCCAGATGAGGCTGTGCTGATGTGCATGGTCTGAGCAGGGTCTACACTGTAAACTTTAAAGTTCACTAAATTCAGTAAATATTGTTTTGAAAAACATATACATATATATATATTGACATTAACATTCTTCCAAAGCATAAAGGATTTATCCATGAACATGAGTGAACAGTGTAGATACAGAGCAGACTGCTCATTCGTGCAGCATACATGTACCAGCTCATCTGAGCCTAAATTGGTCTGACATAGATATAAGCTTGATTTATTATTATCAAATGAAATATAGTTAAATACAACATTTTGTTTAAACTTTGAAGTAAAAGAATTTCTGATATCTTAATGCAGCATTACTTCAATTTAACCCGCTCTTGTATGCAATATTACATGTATTTGGAACTATAGGCACAAATTTGCAGCATTAGTTCGGGCTAATAAAATTTTAATTTACTAAAATTAATTTGGTCCGCGCGACTAAAAGCGAAAGTAGGATTTCCGAAACATCACAGAAATCGAGATCGCGCATGAAGTGGTCTCTTGCTAAATATAGCTTCATTATATTCAGCTTTTTAAAAGTTCGTTTACTATAATTTAACAATATCATTGAAAATCCCGTCTATAAGAAAGAACTCAATCGGACCTTTTGTGTTCTGTTAGAGAGTTTATATATAGGAGTATATATGGACAAATATGATTTTTCAATAGTATTTTCTTACTTAAGTTTAGGGCTGGGGCTTTAACAAGGTTGTAATAATATGAGAACATAGAGCTATAGCTTTTGATATATCAAATTTACATGAATCTTATGTTGTATGTAAGAACAAAATCAAACCACCTACCTTTCCATGTCAAACAAATGCTCGCAAAAAGCCCGTAACTGGATGCTAGCACAATGATTTTAAGGCTTCTCCGGAAATTTGTGAGGTGGATTAGTTACATCTAGAACTCTCTTCTCTCTCGGATGCATAAACCAAATTATGCAGATTCCTCCATGGTCCATAATGAAGTCCATTTTAATATATAGTTCTTCATCTGGGGGCCTCAAAACCCTTAGAAATCAGCCAGTTTGTGACTTGTTTGCAGGGATAACATGTCAGGAAAGGAAATGAAAACAATTTCATTTCTTGCCTATATCTAGTTTGATAGAGGTGGACTAGTGCCAGTACGGCATTTAAAATAGGGTCTGGTCGGTTAGAGATCAGTAATTCTCTTAAGAGTAAGTTAACTCCCAATAGCCTGTGTGTTTTTGAATAAATATGTTGATTTTCACACCAATATATGGTTGTCTAGGAATTACTTTGGTGCAACCTCTAAACAAAATCTAACTAAACTTCATTAGAGATTATGTTGAAATCAACCCAGCAAAGAATATATTATGTCTAATAAAACATAGCAGAACAGTTATAAACCTTTTTTTTTTAATTGATCCACAAGTAACAATTTAATATACAAGGTGGGTTTTGTTTCAATATGGTTCACCTTGAGTAAATAGCAAAATCACAAAACAAAATCAAATTTTACAGAAAAAATAAAATTATGTAAATACTATGCTTAAGTGGTGGCCAATTTAGTTAATAAATCTCTCTTTTATAAAGTATGAAACTTTAATATGAAACTTAATGTTGCCTATAACTTTGAAAATCCTTGTCCTATTAACTTAATCCTAGGAATATATCATCTGCATGAACAAAGCCATCTGCAACAATAAGAATGATAACACCTTTTTCTGTATTTTTTGATTTATGCCCCTTTTTAATGACTTAAATATGAAACTTAATGTTGCCTATAACTTTAATAGTACTTGTCCTATTAACTTAATAATTTGAATATATCATCTTCATGAACAAATCCATTGGTGACAAAAATAATTATATCTCCTGTTTCACTATTTTTCCAGATATGCCCTATTTAAATGACTAAAGTATGGTACTTAATGTGCCTATAACATTGAAAGTACTTGTCCTTTTTACCTAATATTTTAAATGTGTCATCTGCATTAACAATGAAGATGTGACACCAAGAATGACTCCAGATGAACTTTTTTTAGTTATGCTCCTTTCAATTTTCTTTAACCTGAAACTAAATTGCTTATAACTTGGAAAGTATTTGTTCTTTTGGCACAATACTTGATATATGTCATCTGTTTTAATCAAATTATATCTGTTTGGAGTTGTATTCCTTTGAATGATTTTAACATGAAACTTAATTTTGCTTATATACAATAAAGATAATATCCAATTAATGAAAATTAGTAATTTTGTAGTATTGCAAAGCTACTTAAATTACATCTTTTTAACTAATATGATATATGACAGGCCCACATTTCAACTTTTTGCAAGCAGGCGACACATGTGTTCAGGAGAACATCAAATTCTAGTTTGATGGATTGAAAGCTCAGTGCTTAATTGGGGTTACCTCCGGTTACCTACTGGTTACCAAAGACAAAGAAGGGTTACCTGGTAACCCAGACAAAAGGGATCATTTTTAAGGATGATAGTTCAATACTGAATGGGGTTACCTCTGGTTACCTACTGGTTACCAAAGACAAAGAAGGGTTACCTGGTAACCCAGAAGAAAGGGATCATTTTTTAAGGATTGATAGTTCAATGCTGAATGGGGTTACCTCTGGTTACCTACTGGTTACCAAAGACAAAGAAGGGTTACCAGGTAACCCAGAAGAAAGGGATCATTTTTTAAGGATTGATAGTTCAATGCTGAATGGGGTTACCTCGGGTTACCTACTGGTTACCAAAGACAAAGAAGGGTTACCTGGTAACCCAGACAAAAGGGATCATTTTTATGGATGATAGTTCAGTGCTGAATGGGGTTACCTCCAGTTACCTACTGGTTACCAAAGACAAAGAAGGGTTACCTGGTTACCCAGAAAAATGGGATCATTTTTTAAGGATTAATAGCTCAACGCCGGTTACCTACTGGTTACCAAAGACAAAGAAGGGTTACCTGGTAACCCAGAAAAATGGGATCATTTTTTGAGGATTGATAGCTCAATGCGGAATGGGGGTTACCTCCGGTTACCTACTGGTTACCAAAGACAAAGAAGGGTTACCTGGTAACTGAAAAAAACAGGATCATTTTTTAAGGATGGATAGCTCAATTCTAAATTCTTCCATTCATTGTTTTTAAATAATGGTCCCCAAGTTTTCAGTTACCAGGTAACCGCTCTTTGTTTTTGGTAACCAATAGGTAACTTGAGGTTACCTGCATTTGTATTACTTGAAATAGATTGAGTGATTAAAATGTCTATGAATTTAAATAGCTGGTTATCAAAGACATAGAAGAAGTTACCGCAGTTACCAAAGACATATAATGGTTACAAATACACTCTATTGTGCAGAGGTGCACTTTCTTCAAGATCATGGCATTATCCCGTCTTTTTCCCCCCGGTGGCGATGCCATTCTATACATTGAAATATAATTACATTTACAAAGGCTCTACAAGATTGTTTACGACCTGATAGACATACCTGCTGATGAGTATGTGACTCCACCATCTGTCAATACAACAGTACAAGAGCAAACCACAAGAAGAAGTTATGCCAGCCAACAGCGTACTACAGAAACTCCTTTTTCCCACGCACCATCTCCTTATGGAACCAACTACTAGCAACCATATCAGAAGTCCCTGACTTGGTATCCTTCAAGCAGGGACTGTCGAAACTACACTTCTAGACCAGCAGCCAGCGCCCAGCTACAAGTACCTCCTAGTGATTCTCAAAGCTGTGGCGGCCGCGGCCACTGTAATGGAGAGGTTTGAGTTGAAGGGGCGAAAACGTAGCTGGACAAAACTTTCAACTTAGCTCTAACTATTATTATTAACTATCAAGCTCTTCTTACCTTTCTATCTACTTTAGTACTATTTCTTATCCTATGACCTGTAACCACCCGTCGCGTAATAGTCAAGTGTGACTGAGACGACATACGATGTAGATGTAGATGAAAGGCCCATTTAATCAGTATCATCAAGACGCTTTACTCTGTATTTTCTGTCAAATAAAATGTGAAATAAGTACAGGCATTCTGTACTATCAGACAACAAGTCTTGGTTATTGGGGGTAGTCAAGTGTCATAAAATTACTATTATTACAGAATGAACGATATTGTCAACTATAATAGCGTGTATATTTTTCTGTGTAAATATGTATAGCGGTCTTTATTCTCAAGTAATTTGCCTCAGGGCAAAACATTTATGTTCATTCTGTAAACAAGGTTACTATTAAAATGTAAGGAACAGTACTTTTAGAGATGACACATGCTTTCTATGTAATAAGCTAAATTCTTGTTGTACCCGGAGAAATTGCCTCAGGGCATAATGCCATATAAATAGATTCATTCTGTAAAATATGTTATTTTAAGACACTTGACTCTCCCCCATAAAGCTCAGCCCCGTTTTCAGGTAGCATGTTATCCCCCTAAGAAACCCTATTCCCGGGGAACACTTCCCTTTACAAGGCATTAAAGTATAGAAATTAATCATCACTCTGTATATATATACACTACTGTCTTCTTTCCCTGGGAAGTTGCCTACAGTACATTACACCATTCATTCATTTCAACATATAATATTGAAAACAAAGAGTCACAGTCATGAAACTTGACAGGCATGTTGAACATCATGTGTAGTTGTGCACCTGGGGTTTTGTTTGAGCCCTGCCTGTTAAAACCAGAGTTATGCCCCAGTTTTACATGACTGAAGTTCACTGTTCTGTCAAATCAAGTCCAGCAACTATGTACTCCATTAAGATTTGTTTTCTAAATCACAGGTATGTGGATTTTTCTTTAAATTTTTTATGCCCTCACAAAGTGGGACTGTGGGAGGCATATAAAGATGCACTTATTTATATGTACTTAGTATGTACTTTCATCCTTCTAATCTTCTGGTATCAAGTCCTGATTTACATTCTTACAGGTTGGACATAAAATAATAATAGTAATAAAATGTTGTAGCATCAACTATTCATCTCCTAATAATTAATATTTTATGACACAATTACTCCATTTCCTTATAAATTTTATACTCACAATTTGTGCCAGTGTCTTGTTTACTAAGGAGTAGTTAATGTTTGATTTCAGTGAGGTATCAG
>JAZAYU010001322.1:0-58979 GCA_038501625.1 Corbicula japonica
TTTTTTATATTTAAAACAGGTTAGTAGATGTGAAAGACTGTTTACAAGAAGACATTCCTATCCTTGTGGTAGGAATAAACCGCTCTGAACTTCCCAGGCCGATACATTTCCATGAGTTTACACATACTGATGAAGATCAAGACGCCATATCGCGGACAAAAATTGACAGTTTCTGTAAAGATCATACGCTCCAGTATATACAGGTTGACCTTAATAGCAGAGAACAGATTGATGAAGTATTTGACTTAGTCGCTGTTCTGATGATGAACTACAGAGTCGACAAAGGAATGTAAAAGTTGTCAACGTTGTTAGACTGGTAAAAGACAAGTTAAGGTATATGGCTTGTTATTGTTGATAAGTCTGTTGTCTCAGATTGTGACAGTGGATGTTGAAATTTTGCTCGTGAAATTATATACAGTGAAACCTGCCTTAGCAGTCACCTGCGAATAGCAACCACCTATCTTAAACAGCCAGTTTGAATATGTCATAAACTGACATTTTATTTTCATTTTAACCTGTCTTTAACAGCCACCTTATAGAGCAGCCACTCTTTGTCACTCCGTTGGGTGGCTGCTACAGACAGGTTTGATTGTACTTCTAAATCATACATATGCATCTATATTCATTATATTTATTCAGTAATAAAGCAAAAACACACATTTAATAAATGTTATTTAATGTTATTAATCAAATGAATTCATATTGGCCTTGTTATTGGACCAGGGGTAGTCATATACATGTATTCCCGAGGCTGAAGGCCGATGGTAGATTTGACTGCCCGAGGCCAAATAACATGGCCAATGTTAATTCACTTGATTAATGGCAATGTTCATTAACAGTCAGACAGAATAAAAACACAAAAATCCTATGAAAACTACACTGGGCAAATATGGGAATTGCTGTGCCATAATATATTAACAAAAATATACACCCACTGTCATTAGTTAATTCAGAATGAACCAGGTTGAAAACTTACACATCACTTTTATCGCTGGGTAATTGATTGTAACAAAGCTGTTTATTATAAACTAGAAGTAAAGATATAGTTTACACAACAAAATAAGCATTGCGAATTTCCCAACAAAATAACTTAATGAAAATTAGTACAAACAGCATCGACAAGATCATTAAGGATACCATTTGTTACACATAACCAAAAAACAAGAATTTTATAAAATTTAAACATAGCACGTCATTCTTATAGCCGTCGTCTTTGAATTCAAAGATGTATAAGTAAACAAGAAAAATAATCGTACATTCGACACCCATATTTCGCGATATTGACCTTTCTATTACTTCAAAGCCGGGGAACGTGAAGTTAGCAGTGAGATGTTACAGCAGTGACAGCAGTGAGATGATATAACTGCCGCAGTGACAGCAGTAGCAGCAGTAAGATCGTTTTTACTGCAGCAGTAACAGCAGAAACAGCAGTAAGATTGGTTTTACTGCGGCAGTAACAGCAGTAACAGCAGTAAGATCGTTTTTACTGCGGCAGTAACAGCAGTGACAGCAGTAAGATCGTTTTTACTGCGGCAGTAACAGCAGTTACAGCAGTAAGATCGTTTTTACTGCGACAGTAACAGCAGTACCAGCAGTAAGATCGTTTTAACTGCGGCAGTAACAGCAGTAAGATCGTTTTTACTGCGGCAGTAACAGCAGTGACAGCAGTAAGATCGTTTTTACTGCGGCAGTAACAGCAGTAACAGCAGTAAGATCGTTTTTACTGCAACAGTAACAGCAGTACCAGCAGTAAGATCGTTTTTACTGCGGCAGTAACAGCAGTGACAGCAGTAAGATCGTTTTTACTGCAGCAGTAACAGCAGTAACAGCAGTAAGATCGTTTTTACTGCGGCAGTAACAGCAGTTACAACAGTAAGATCGTTTTACTGCGGCAGTTACAGCAGTTACAGCGGTAATATGTTCGTACATTAAAAATATATATAAAAAATCATCTTACTGCCGCAGTTACAGCAGTGACAGCAGTAAGATCTTTTTTTACTGCGGCAGTTACAGCAGTTACAGCAGTTACAGTAGTAATATGTTCTTATTTTCAATAATTATCACAAAAATCATCTTACTGCCGCAGTAAAAACGATCTTACTGCTGCCACTGCTGTTACTGCGGCAGTGATATCATCTTACTGCTGTCACTGCTGTAACTGCCCACTGCTAACTTCACAGTTCTTCAAAGCCGAGGATAAATTTACAAATAATTTAAAGGTACACATTTGTATCTTCTGCAATTTATGGCTAGAATAGCGGGATTGAAAGACATAATAAAGTTAGTTTCCCAGCATATTTACTTTAACGTTTGACAGTGGCATCTTTATATTGATGTACGATTAAGTTTATATAAAAGTAATATATGTATATAATATGATCTAGCATCAAAAGAAAACAAAAGTATCCATTTAAATGTCTTTTAACAAAAAAAAAGAAAGTTTCATAATGACCACGCGGTTCAGGTTTAAATATTAACACAAATTCGATTAATATATAATATTTGAATAAATGAACATGTGAAAGAAGTATTTCTGGTAAGTAATATGAATTTAACAAATATACTGGCATTACAAAGATACTGCTATTTTGTAATGTCATATTTACAGTGATGCACAGTAAATCACAAAATGATATAATTCATGATATCACTTGATGACTATTGAAATATGCAACAATCTTTGCTAAAAGTGTCTGTTTACAGCAGTTCCACATGGAACTCTTCTTCAGCTCCTTATTCATATCCACGGTAATAATGGCCGTTATCCCATTTCACGTCAACATAGCTGACGGGTAAACAGCAGTCACAGTGCCAGTTCATCTCTTAAACATACAATATAATGACTTGGCATAAGTTGCAATCATGTACACGTGTTATCATTTCACAGTATATCAGTTATATTTTCGAACGCAGATTATTTTGAAATTGATTCATGTAAGTATATGACTGCAATTGTCAAGTCTGTGACACGCACGCGATGGAGTATATTCTGCTGCTACATATTCTCAAGCAGAAGCAGTAACTGTAGCAGAAGTAATCTACGTTATTGGTGTTGTTGGTGTTGCTGTTCTAGTGCTAGTTATATTAGTGTTAGGGGCACTAACAGCAACATTAGTCATTTATGAAGGTGAATAATATGAGTAGAAAAAGGTAGTCGTAGTAGCAGAAAACATTGTTGTTGTTGTAGTTTGTTACTATAGGAGCAACGTGGTAAAATTAGTAGCATCTCCATTTTCATAACATTTAACAGCACTAACAGATACGTGTTATTGAGAAGAAATGTTAGCAGTGCAAGTAGCGGGAGTAGTAGCGTAATTAAATTGCTCAACAGTTAAAACTAATTGTGTAATTAATACTATTAGTAATAACAGTTATTAAAGTTTACATGATTTGCGTAACAGTGGTTTGTCTTGCTTGTGTAATGTGCCTCGAGCGGAAGGCACTCAAACAGACTAGTCTCAGCCAATATATATATTTTCTCTAAAAATGATTTCAAATATGTTCAAGCAATGGCTTTTGTTTAAAAAAAAACAAACATATAATGCATTTTCTCCGAGCTATTTTGCTAAAAAATGATTATAATGATTTCAGAAATGATTTCGGGGGACACAATAACCAAGCTTTGAATCAGCCGAACATATGCAAACAATCTCCAGGACAATGAACCATCTGGACAAAATAATTATTCTTAAACTCTCAGGTTCTAACCCTCAGCACAATTTCAGTTAAAATAAAACAATCTTACACGACAAGCACACCATCACAGCATGCGCTGAGCAACTACATTGTACTAACTTTTTTCAGACAATAAAGCTGTGAACTACAAGCTTCAACCAATCCTTTAATATAAATAACACTCTTACAATAGTCAAATCTGAACAACTAACATTTTCAAACAGTGCGCAACAAAAGTCACGAACAAATCACAATCAAAACAAACAATCAAAACGCCTTCAAATGTACAATCAACTCTATAACCCTGCTTTACAATAATGTCTTAGACTTATGTGAAATCCCGGGGATACGTTGTTCCAGAACTTCCGTCCAGTAATCGAAGATTAAATGATCAATTCTGTGACCGTTATAAATCTTTGTCAGCAATAGTCTGTGAACACTATCTAACCTAAAACTAATGTTCAACACCTACTCTGAAGCTACCTTAGGGACAGAAGTGTCTCAGACGCATGTGTTGCTAGCAATTGTCTAAAGGCACTATCTAGAAACCCTACCCCAACACCTACTCTGAAGCTACCTTAGGGACACACGTGTCTCCGACGCATATGTTTCCAGCTATTGTATCTATTGTATGAAGGCCACTGTCTAAAACCCTCTCAGAGCTAGCTTCAACCAATACTATTCACACCATACACGTTGAAAGAAACAACCTGGTCACTATGCCTTAGTACAGTACAGTGCTGTACTTTATTGGACCTATAATGCAGACCAAACACATTCATTGGTATAAAGTTACAAAAACAGGTTCGTCAATGACATATAACAACATGTAGGAAACGTCCTCATACACTTTCGTTTTACAGTCAAGAAGCTCCCTTCGGACTTTTGATGCTAAGCGTTCATCAATTAGCTGGACGGCATTGTCCAAGTAATGCCTTGTGTATACATGTACACGTCAGGTAAAAACTGCGATTTTCAAGTCCAATTACAATATGAATTTTAATATCTCACAAAACATGCTTAATCCATTCAATTGTACTTTGGGAAAGTACACGTAGAATGACCCTATAAGAATTAGTCAAAAACCGGTTTATATTTAATATGTCATAGAAAAGAAGGCGTTAATTTAGGAAACTTTTTTTCAGTTTTATAGTCTAGCTGGCCGCCGCTCTGCATAGTGTTATAATAGGTAGCCATATTATATTAATATTTCTCACGTACCCAATCGATGTATTTTACTTTTTTACCGACATCAAAGCCTGCAGCCCGAGGATCTTTAAGAAGAAAGAAAATAAAGTTATTCAATTTCGAAAAGAGTTTTAAAGTTTAAACAAACATTAAGACTATCATGTGTGCTATAAAATGTTTAACATTTTGTTGCATTTACAATGAATGTATAGTTTGTTCTTTTCTTCAACGAAAAGTTAGACTTGTGATGGATTCGATTTGTATAAGATAAATTCTGGTAGACATGTTTACTTGACAGAATACTCGAATTTGCAATATCTAACATTAAGCCAGCTTCTGAATTCTTAAGAAATATATGAATGAGAGCCTATTCCCATCGAGGTTGTGGGAACAATTTATATTCAGGAGCCTTAGACGACATGTATTTGACTTTGTTTAAGGCATTTGCAATCTAAAAGTTTATACAAAACTATAACATAAAGGCCATAGTATGAGATCAAAACTATCAGAACATTCACCAAAACACTGTAATTAAACGGTGGGATCTCATTGCATTATTATTTAAAGGGCTGTTGCATGTACTTTTTCTAATGCAAATGATAATTATATAAAGATACCCCGATCGGCCTGGTTTATTTCTTAGACGAAAAAATAAATGATATTAGCTAAAACTGACCGTTGGCGCTTATTAAAGTAAATTGTTCGAGTCAAATACTGGAGGCCCTTTATCAATTTAATCATAATAAACGGTCAGTTTTTAAACCACTTCTCGGTGTTTAACCAGTGATGTATTGTTTATTCTTTTAAAACTTTTTTCTATTGATTATTAACTCACAACTTCATACATGACCAATTTAAAAAAAGACAACAAGTCGTTCTAGACGTGTACACAACAGTTACTATGTTTAGACGCTCTTGATGAGAATGGCAGTATCCTTTTTTTAACATCATAATTAAAACACGCCTTTATCGTAAAGTCGCAACATTTTTATTTCTTTCAAAAGTTAAATTTTATCTTTGTGTCTGCAGTCAGGCGTTTAATAACTGCTACATGTATTCTCTGTTTTAAACTTGTTGCTATGCATAACGTATTTTAAGTAAAGTATACAGAAATTGCATACGCGGCGGTAATTTATATTTCTTCGCTGCAGACCTCCTCTGATGCTGACGATCCCGAGTCTAGTTAGACTGGCTGTTAGGTTCTTTCTCGTGGTCCTCACTGGCAGATCCGTATACAAACCTTAATATATGCACTGTCACAATAAACATGTACTAATACTCATTTATTTAAAATAGTAAATTTTTAAGTATTACATATAAAATATATTAGAATGTGCCCACCTTTTTGATAATGTTAGTTGTGTTCTTCAAAATATATTATGTTATTATTGTACATAACAATGTTAAGTTAATTGTAAGTAAGCATTGGAATATTGAGTGTTTGAATTCATTACAGATATGTTATGAAAAGTTAAACATAATGAGCTAGAATTTCTAATATGTTGTATGATGCTTATAAAAATGGTTTACTATATGGTTTGCTATAAATTTTATAATATAATTTTATTAATTAATTTAGTTTAACAAGTTATGAACCACCGTTCAAGATAATTGGTATGTATTATGTGTATTTTTTTTTCAATTTTTACTTATTCACCATAATCAGAGTTCAATACTATTAGAATGCTATATGTATAATTATTATGATTACTCGCTGCCAATAATTTAGTAATAATCACACTTGTTGTTGTAAAAGAAAAAAAAATCTTTCTGCTGAAAACGTTTATTCTGTCTGCTTCACTACAATTATCCTATCTGCTTGATTTAGTGTATCTTGAATGCGGCAATACTTGCCTGATTTTTTGTTAGTTTTGATTAAACTAGTAATGATATTTCTAGTTTATTGGTATGTAGTATGTATAATAATTTTACTTGTTTACAAAAGTTTAGCAATAATAGCGTTTGTTGACTTAATGGAAAATCATAACTTTATTATTTCTGCTGCCAAACGTTTATTCTGTCTATTGCTTTACTTGCCTGATTTTCTTAAGTTCTGATTGCAGAGCTTTGATTTTTCTGTGATCCTGCTCCTGCCTGGTCTTGTACCTGGACTCCAAGAGATCAAACTCCCTATTTCGGCGGTCCAGCTGCGACTTTAGATTTGTTTTTAAATCATTTAGAGAGCTGACTTTTTTGTTCAAGAGGACGATACTCTATAATTTTAAATATACTTATGTAATGATTTAATTGCTATGGCAGTAAAATACAATTCCATTGTGAACTAACTCAACCAAGCTAGCTTTCTGTGGTTTTTAGAGTTCACTATTCATCTGCAACACAGATGTACAGTTATTTCAGATAATCATCGCGAAGCTGAGCAGTACGATGTAGGAGTCGTTTTTGTACGGTAAGCATTACTCTTAAAAATGAAACAATTTCATGTTATTTTCCTTTGAATTTATTAGCCTGGATATGCTTTTACGATCTCTTTTACCTTTATTACATGTTTACATGTATATAGTATCATTATAATGCTGAACTGTAATGCGTCTTTATTCCATCCGATGTAAGATAGGCATTCGGGTTTTCTATTTGAAATAATAGAACACGAGTATTTGATATATTGTGAAGCTAATGATCTCCTCAAATACACCAATTCCCAACAATATGTATTTTTAGGTTTAAAATGGGGATAACCCAATGTTTTACCTGTTCAAGTTCTATAATCTCAAAAACATATTTTTCTCGGTTTTCTCGTTCTCTGGAAAGCAAAGACTCTTGACCTTCAAATTCTTTCTTAAGTTGATCATAGGAATGCTGCAATATTTCGTTTCCATTCTTCTCTGCGCTAGTTCTTAGCTGGAGATGTTCATTGACTTGACAAGTTCTTTTTCTAGATCAACCAGTACAGGATCCTAAGAGCAGTGCAACAAAATGTTTCAGTTTACTTGATAACGCTTATATCAACGTGTAACAGGTAAACTATTCGTCTGGTTTGTAATATTGAAAATCACAACTTTTTCTGTATCTCGTTTTATTGTGAATGATGTTTACTACTTTATTTCGATAAAACGTACTTAAGCGAGAATACTGTAAGCTCTTTCTTGTATATACATGTACACGATACTAATATTTCATAAATATGGCTATAGTTTTAAGTTTATGTGGCTTAAATACAGAAATTTATATTGTACTTTGATTAGAACATCGTTTATTTAAAATCGAAAAAAAAATGCAATTTTCGAAGTCTGACTGCTATCGTTATGCATACCACATATTTCATTATTTAACAGTTACAATCCATCGTTAGATGTATTTGTTTAAGTTTTTGCATGAAGCATAAACTAAATTACATATAGACATAAAAAGTCACACAAAGTCAACAAAACATCCGCGTGGTTATTTATTCCACAGCATTATGTTTTAATCCTGTTTCAATTCTTACATCAAGACTATTTAAAGTACACGTATCACCGGCCCCGACAATTTTAGCTTCGTGTTCTGAAAGAAATACATGTGCACATGTAACGTGGCCGTACTAGCTTCTTATTTTTATACGTTTGTGTGCTTTTGCATGCAACATTTTTGAGCAGATAAGTGGGCTGGAGTTGTTTCACCAAGACAACTTATACTTGTTTTGTGATATGAGAACCTGTTTAGGCAAGTGTGAGGTTGGTGCACCCTGGAACCTGGTTAAAACCCCAGTGGCAATTTGATTTGCCACTGACCGTTCCAAGGCGGTAACGTCTCGGGTTCTCATTTTGGTTTGTTGTTAGTGGTGTCTTTTTTGAAACTGATCATTTTATTAACCATGCTCTCTCCCTCTCTTCTTCTTGACAGTGTGGGGAGGCTGTTTTTCTGAATGTCGCGATTCCTGATATGCATATTTCACCTTTTTAAAACGCTCAGTTCAACCTTCTCCAGCCAATAAATTGAGTCTTAGATAGGTTTTGCATTCACTCTAAAGATAATATATTTTCATAAAATATATCACAAACAATAAGCACATACTCGTCCCTAACAGTTAAAATATATCGCAAACAATAAGCGCATACTCGTCCCTAACAGTTAAAATATATCACAAACAATAAGCACATACTCGTCCCTAACAGTTAAAATATATCGCAAACAATTTTCGCATACTCGTCCCTAACAGTTAAAATATATCGCAAACAATAAGCGCATACTAGTCCCTAACAGTTAAAATATATCGCAAACAATTTTCGCATACTCGTCCCTAACAGTTAAAATATATCGCAAACAATAAGCTCATACTCGTCCCTAACAGTTAAAATATATCGCAAACAATAAGCGCATACTCGTCCCTAACAGTTAAAATATATCGCAAACAATAAGCGCATACTAGTCCCTTACAGTTAAAATATATCGCAAACAATAAGCGCATACTAATCCCTTACAGTTAAAATATATCCGAAATATAAACGCATATATACTAGTCAAAATTTGATAGGGATCGTTTTCATTGTTATCCCGAATCATTGCCCCTACCAAGTTTTAACCGCTGTTCCACTTCAACAGTTTGACGGCTCGTTCCCTTTGTGGCACAAAGCTGATATCAAATAAACAAATTTTCAGAATCACAGTAAATAGTTTATCGTTTCAACCTTATGTAAGGAATAAACACACTCTTTTCAGTGATCCTTATCAAGTTTTGAGTAGTATAATTATGTACCTCCGTAGCTCCGTGGTTAATGTTGCAGTAAGCTGGTGGCGTATTTAACCTTTCATTTAAAGGCCGAGTTTGGCTATAAATCAGTTGTCAGATTCATGCTGCTTTATAGCATTTAATTTAACATTTATCTGCCATGTTATCTCACTGTAATAATCTCTACTCTGCAACAATTAGCAGCAGTTTCATGCCTTGTCCCATGAGATTATTAATGGCCATTTACATTGTAGAACATTTTCTGGTTTTGATTTCAACCTTAGTTGAAGTAAAGTTGGGTTTTGAAACTATAAAATACACTGAAGTATGATTTTCTATTTACTTATATACAATATTTTATACAAACATGACATAATGGATGCTGTAAAATAAATAAAACACTGAAAATTAAGAACGCTGTAAAGCTCCATTGTGTTGAACATGAACATTTTAATGACAGTCAAAATATACCAATAATATCTATTGAGATTTAAAAATTCATTAGAATCCATTTACATTTCCAATTGCTAAGAACAACAATGTATTTGAATTGTGAATAACATTAAAATCAAATGAAATTTTGGAAGAAATTAATTAATTTGAAATGACACAGGACATTCAAAGTTACATTTTTACAATTACTGTACATCAATTATTCAATTAACCTTTATGAGATATAGAGGGTATTTGCTTTTACCAGTGTATGATTGAAATACCAGGGATGTTCCAAAATAACGTAGACTTTTGTTATAGTTTGTATATTATTCAATATACCACAAATAAAATTATACAATCTTTAATCGGAATATGTCTAGCATATATTTACAAAATATCAGCAAAATACAGCATCTTGTTAACAAACTATTAACAATCAAAATCATACACTAAGCGCTATCCAGTAAACGCTCCAGTAAAGAACTCTCAACGTCAATGACGTTAATTCACGGAGGCAGCGTTAGCAAAGTCTCAACTCGCCAGTGGTTAAGAGGCGATCAAGAAAAAGGTCCTCTTCTCGCTCGTACAACCGATGAAAAGAACCCCGATGGAATACCCATTTGTAACTGTTTTAATAGAACAAGTATTTGTGTTGTAGACACAGTGTCCATAGCTGTTTACTCTGGTGTAATTAAAATAACAAACATATCTATTGTTATTTAATAATTTATGAATTTTTAATGAATCATACATCAAACAAAACATGCTTTGAATATAAAATATTAGAATAGCTCTAAAAATTTAATTTGTTCGAAAATATCCGTTGATCTGTTCCTGATCCAGTAAAGAATAGCTCGAATAGTTACACTTCTGTCTGTTTCTATCGCCTGCCGGCTTGACGTCATCGCCGTAACGCCGATTTATTTCTTTTACCCTTGCACATGGTCTATTTCATGACTCTTCTGACCGTAACAAAACCACTGATGCCACTTAAAAACTACAACTCGGCTTACTTAAGTTTTCATTTGCGTATTCTCAATCTTTTTTTAGATTTTCTGGAGGTGATTTTCCAAGATCGTGACAGAAATTTATAATAGCGCGTATTTCCAGCCGTTCTTACGACTACATTTCTGAAGATTTTAAATTGATGATAGCTCGCTTATGTATTCATTATTTTAAAAACGCATTGTCAGAATGACCTAAAATTTTACTATAACATAAATCGTATACCCCGCTTTGACTTTGTAAAGTTTAGCTCTTTTACCGCTAGTAGTTTTGTTAATATTCACAGGTATGTGCTTTATTAAATACAATGACAATGACGTGAGCTGCATGCATGTTACCATGGTTATTCAAACAAGCGATGCGCTTTTGAAATCTATTAAATATATATTAATATATCAGCTCAGTTTGTTACGTTGGTGTTCTGATTGAATTTAGTATATAATTTATTGCGAACGTGTTTCAAATTAAGATGCATTTACAAAAGTGTACGTAATTTTGGATCATCCCTCGTATATTTTACTGAGGGAGCTCCGGAAGTCCGGAATATATTTCAATCTTACACTTAAAACAAGGCCAAACTCCATGTAGAGATAATAGTTCCATTAGATGTGCAAAAAGTATTCAAGCTATTGGAAAGTAATGTCAAGTTTGGGGGCCTGAAATGATCCAAGATATTTACAGATGAAACAATCAGGCGAAAATGGAGGGGGATGGGCAATCTGTCATAGATGAGAAGTGATGTCACAATGCAATCTGAGACAGATCAGGACTTTATATCCAATCTAAAAGATGTGCCTTACATGGAATGAATAAGTGTTTATGTTGAATAATCAACTATCTCTTATATTATAAAACTGCTGTTCTAAAACTTTTTTCTTAAAGTTTAGAAGTTGATAAGAGTGGCAGAGATCCTTTGTTTTTATTAATAACATTATTTCGTGACAATACAGGAAATGGGCTTGAGACAATTTGCTGGTTAATATAGTTGTCTATTTCTTAGTCATGGTGAATCATCATAATTTTTTACTGACAGTGCAAGTCTCTTATTTTGGTTATCATATGCTTTTATATACCTAATATATGTAATTTCTGTCATGAAACATACGCAAGAAATTACATTGTGTAAATCTATCAAGTTGGTAAGGGATTCTGCAAATACCTTGGCATTTTGAAAACTTTCATTTAGACAGAATCAATGACCAGACAGGCACACATTAATCTGCACCCCCACTGTTATTTAATGACCTCTGTGTGCAAAGCATCCAATTAACCTCAATCAAGCAAAAGTTCTCCAGGAGAACCGATCTCGGCCTTTAAAGATAATTACAGTATGCCTGTGTTGTTAACAATAATTAAAAACGGTGTTAGTCAGAAAGGCGCGAACAACTCGCATAGCTATTCTCGAAGTAAACCATTTATTATTTCGTTTATGTACATTAGTTTTCAATTTTGTTTGTGATTATTTATGTTTCTTGAAGTTATAAGTTATTTGTGCCTTTTCGATTTTGTGTTAAACATTAAAGAAATTATTTAATTCCATTTTAAACTCAAAATTAAACTTGGAAATCTTACAGAAGAGAGAAAAAAACCTTAGTTGTTCAGTTTTACAAAGAATGTGAAATTTATCGAAGTATTTCAAATGAACTTAATATTACGTTCGGCTACTTATATGTAGTTGTCTGCACGAACTAATGCTCTTAGACTATATATTGGGTGTAATGATGATCTATAATTGTAAAGTTGTAAATAAACATGTATTTTGAAACACGTCTTCCTTGTTTCATTGAAATTAAATCAAATAAAAAATATTGATTAGTCCGAACATGAACTTATCTTAAAGATTGTTCTTTATTCCCTGTTTTTGAGTAACTGTTCCTCGCTTAGCAGGGTTAGATCAGTTTTTGCTTAGCAAAGGGTTGGATCTGTTTCTTGTTACCTAAGGATTGGATCCGATCCTTGCTCCCATTAGATTAGATCTGCTTATGGTAAACGCAGGGTTAGACCTGTTCCCGCTTATCGTAGGGTTGGCTGTATTTATAGTAACAAAATGGTTATCTCTGTTCCATGTCACCTCATTTGTGTCTGTTTCTTGTTAACACAGGGTGTGATCTGTAACTTGTCACCACAGAATTAGAAATTTTCTTGGTTACCGCAGAGCTAGCTCTGATACTGGCAAATGCAGAGTTGGATGTGTTCATTGTCAGCACAAGACTGGATCCTGACCATCCTTTGTTAACGGTAACCGCATAATTGGTTCTGTTTTCGGTTACTACAGGTTTAAATATCTTTCCTGTCACCGGAGATTAGAATCTCTTCTCGGCTAACGCACGGTTGGATCTGTTCATGGTTACCACAGGGTTGGATCTGTTCCTGATTACCCCAATATTTGAATTCTTCCTGGTTACCGCAGTATAGGATCTGTTCCTGGTTACCTCGGGATTTGATCTGTTCCTGGTCACACCAGGGTTGGATCTGTTCCTGGTTACCGCAGGGTTGGATCTGTTTTTGGCTACCCCATGGTCATTGTCTCGTGGATCTGTTCCTTGTCACTGTTCTGTTACTACATACCTTAGGGTTAGATATGTTCTTAGTCATCGCAGCGTTGGATCTGTTCCTGGTCACTGCAAGATTGGTTCTCTTCCTGGCTACCGCAGCGTTGGATCTGTTCGTGGTCATCTCCGCGTTGGATCTGTTCCTCGTCACAGCAATGTTGGGTCTGTTCATGGTTACCCTAGAGTTGGATCGGTTCTTGGTTACAGCAGGATTGGATAGGTTTTTTGGTTACTGCAACGTACGATATATTTCTGGTTGTCGCAAAATTTTGTTTGTTCCTGGTAACCGCAAAACAAGATCTGTTTTTGGTTATCGCAATGTTGTATCTCGAGGGCTGCACGGAAAACTGTCGTAACTCACTTTTTCAAAACTTTACAGGAGAAGCAAAAAACTGTATATTTTGTTACTTGAATATTTTTCTTAAGTTTTTATTTAACAAATAGGCATAAAACATCAAAATTTTACTATAACAAAATCAAATGTTTTGAAAAAAAAATTGAGATAATATTTAATAATTTTTGACTTACAACAGTTTTGCATCTGAAATTTTAAAATACTGATACTAAAATTAATGGAAAACTGTCGTAACTCAAAACAGCTCATCATCTTTTGACATTACAAGTGACATTAATACCTTTTTGGGACCTTTTTTGGTTTCCATTGTATTTTATTCACTTCTTTTAATGCCTTATAGGTTGTAAAATGTATATTCTGATGCATGTTGATCAGTTTTCGACTAAGGGAAACTAACTTTAACGCAAACTGTTGATTTATAAGCAGTATACTGGGTTTATTGTAAAATTCTTGTATTATCAAATGTTTAACATTTGATAGTATTCTTTTTATATACAGTCAAACTTTTAAGCAGCCACCTAAGGGAGTGACAAAAGGTGATTGTTTAACTCAGATGGCTGTTTAAGACGGGTAAAAAATATAACATGATGTCAGTTTAAGACAGATGGCTGCTGAATACAGGTGTCTTCTTAGGCAGATTCAACTGTAGGTATTTAAAAATTCAACTGTATACTTGTTTTGCATATTGACTTCCATAGATTAACATGAAGTTTGTGAAAGTCTAAGTAAATTTTTGGAAACTAATGCAAAATATTTTTAACTTTCAACCATAAATGAATATTTTCGACGGAGAAAAGAAATTCAGATGTTTCATATCAGAAATTAATTTTGACTAGAATAACAAACTAGTTTTTTTCTTTTCAAACAGCAGATATTAATATGACTCATAAGGCAAAACTTTGATTAGTATGGTTTCACTGATAGACAATTTAGCGCTATTTTTGTACATTTTGTTTTTAATTTCATTTGCAAAAATTGTTTTTTTCCAGTATTTAATTGATTTTGTTATTGATACGATCGGATGATTGCGACAGAATTTGTATTGTAATGGAAAACTAACCCCTTTTTGGCAAAATCAATGAGTGTTTAGCTGAAAGCAAAAAGCCCTCAACCCTTAACTCAATGATTTTACCTTTCATTGCTGGGTGTGATGGGCTAACAGTGCAGAGCTCCATATCAGCTGGCACATCTGTTCTGCCTTATTTGGATCTAGAATCATTAGGTTATTTCTGACCAAGAAGCAAATGGTGTAGATCCAGATCTTCACTTTTTGCTCATGTGATGAAAGGCATATCAATGGAGTAATCTAACAGAGTAGTCTGATTTATTATTGCAAAATTTAATTTCCTTTTCCTTTTGTGTTTATATTCGGTAACAACTGTGTTGATTGACAGATGAGCCAATTGTACTAAAACTTTGGGATCATGGTCAAATCACAAAAGCAATTTAATTGTAAACTTTATATATTATTTAATAAAGATCATAAACATAATTATATTGAAGGATAATTTTATAAAAAACCTCAGAGATACAAAATGACTAAACCAACTGCTATAAAAATGTTGGTCTGTGCCACAGAGCCAAAACTTGTTGTTCGCGAGATATATAAATAAAAAATACATCTACTCAAAATAAAATTAGCCTCAGAAAGATATAAATAGGTAGGTTCTATGGTAGGTTTTAAGCTATCTGGAATGACATAATTGGACATGTGTTAATGACTTGAGGTACACTTAATGAAGAAATAAATGGGAAAAGGTAGCGCTGCAAACCCTCATCCCAATTTCTGTCCATATACTAGTGTACTTAAAAAGAAAAACACCTTTAAGTTAGTTTGCATGTGCAATTTTCAAAACTGGGATAGTAAGGTATCTTTTCAAATTATGGTTACTTTGCTTTTACAATAAGCTCTTGCCCGTATTTATGTACAGTCACTGTGGTAAAAAAGCATCGATTCAAGGTAATGATCTTCTGTTGGTTGAATCCACAAAAATATGTCTTCATAAAAATAATTTAATCAGAAGGAGATAAAAAATGAAAAAAAGAATTGGGAAATATAATGATTTTTGGAGAAAATACACTTTTAGGAAAGAGGAAAAATCCTTGATAACCCTAAAAAAATCTCAGTGTGAAATTGGAGTATCATCTTCAAACTTAGCACATAACACGATATCTCATTTTCACTTTTCTTATGAAATTACCATATAACTTCCAACATTCCTTTTAAAACCAAAATTTGGATCGAAGAAAGGGTAAAAACAAAAGGCACACAACGCCTGTTGCGGATATGTTTCACTTGGACGTGAACCACTGTATTCTTATTTAAACAAAGATTTTTTTAATAATTGTGTAAATTTTGTTTGATTTAATTGATGCGATAGCTTGAAACAGTTACGTAAAAGATATTGTTGCATTTTAGACTGGTTTAGGTCTATCCTCCTCACAAAAGCTATTGAAATAGATGAAAAGGGAACTTTGAAAGCCACCGAACACGACAAATATGAAAATATTGCAGACTCGGTTTGATTCAGCATGTTCATGGACAGTAATGGAAATGCATATTACTGTCCACGCCACCTAACCCAGGGTTGAGTGCAAGACAATCAATAATCAGTACAATTTTGATCCATCCCAAAGGATGGAATGCATGTGATGGAACCTTCAATGTGGTATTATCAGATTACTACCATTCCAAGTTCAGCAGCATAATATTATGGTCCCCAGATAAAAAAATATGTTTGCCCTAAACAAGAAAACAATGGGCGGAACTAAACAGAATGGAATTTTGACAGGGGATCCCAAAGGCAAAATTTAATGAGCAGAAAATATATCTTTGGGGTGATTGAACAATATCTAAAACTGTATTGGCTGGGATATTGAAACCACCCATCTTTAAAGTGGCAGAAATATTAAAACAAAAGAAATTTTATTAGTACTATTAACCTAGTACATAGGTATCGTGCTCAACGACCTTCAAAGGATGTAACTTATAACAGCACTGATTGAATGTATGGGGAGACAAGATTATTTGACATTAAGTTTTAAGCCTACCTCTATTTAATGTCATTAGTTTATTAACACATTATGTATTTGAATGCCAATACCATAAAAAGAAGTGAAACTGGTGTATTTAGTTATCTAAGTTTCAAGAATCAAGAGTTTACTCTGAATACATGTGGAGAAATTAAAATTACATAATTGTTGTAGTCATAACCTTCGTTAAGTGTTACTCTCAGACAAGTTTGCTAAACTTAGAACTCATGTTCAGCCCTCAAAAAAAAATGTATTCAGTACTCTGTAAGGTGAAGGTTGAACCGTTCCATATATCATGATATCACAATGGTGACATCATCAGTTGTTCATGAAATTAGTTCATGATCTAAGATACGACAGTTTTCCATTAAAATCATTGTATGTAATATGAACTCTTATTATGGAAAACTGTATGTAACTCAAGTTACGACAGTTTTCCATTTCTAAAAATATATGGATTCAGATACGACTTTTTTGCAACTATCGTATTTATATGACTTAATATAAGAATATGGTGCTAAGATTTTTTGTACATATGTATTAGTGGTAAAGAATGTCAAAAATGCAAAAATATGATTTTTGATAAAAATGTGAGTTACGACAGTTTTCCATTCAGCATGTTCAGCCCTCGATCTGTTTCTGATTACCCCAGGAGTTTATTTGTTCCTGGTTACCTCGGTATAGGATCTGTTCCTGGTTACCTCTTGACTGGATCTTTTCCTTGTCACCACAGGGTTATATCTGTGCCTGGTCAACACAGGTTTGAATCTGTTCCTGGTCACCGCAAGGTTTGATCTGTTTCTGGTTATCGCAGAGTTGGATATGTTCCTGATTACTCCACGATTTAATTTGATCCTTGTTACTGCAGGATTGGATCTGTGCCTGGTCTACACAGGGTTGGATCTGCAGTTTGTACATGTACCTAATCTCCGCCGGATTTGTATTTCACGTCATCTCAGAGTTGGATGAGGAGTAGGTCTGTTTCATGTTATTAAAAACACAAAGTCATTGATTCGAGTTCAGGGTAGGAGAGGATCTGTTCATAAAAAACGAAGGAGGCGGCTTTGGAGCGTATTTTTTTCAAGTTGTTGCATGGGATGAGCGGAGCTATTTATGCTCAAATTAAGATCTGACCTGTCTCTAGTTTTTACAAGGAATGGACGGAGCTATTTAATTTGCACTTTAGGAGCGGAATATTATGGGGCTTTGAAAGGAAGATGAACACAACAAAATTGTGTTTGTTTAAATTTAAAAATCACACATACATGAATAATAATTCAACAATAATCTGTAATGTTAGTAATCTAATTACAGGTACTAATTCCATGATAACCCAAAATGTATTCATGTTTTTTTTCAAGCATCCAATGAAGTACGAACATGACGTAAACTGAAAACAAAAACCTAACAATATTAAATGCATTTCTTAAAATTATGATTATATTTAGTTCACTTTTTATATGTAAACATACATACAGGATGTAACCTAATCATAAATTTCGAATGTTTTCATATTCTCGTATTTCATTATTTCGTATTTCAGATTTGTAACACTAATGTCATCTAAAAATAAGTGTACTATTCTAAACATATGTAAATTCTTAAGAGAGGCTTTTAAAACACGTTCTTGTATCCTTGAAATTGTGTAACTGTTCCTTGTATTGTAATTCACGATATTATATCGCTAAAATGTTTGTATATTGTATGTATGCATGTTGTTAGTGCCGCTAATTTGTGATAGTTTATGTGATTGCTGTATTTTGTATGACTGTTTCATGAGCCAAAGTCATAACTTTGCCGAGAGCTGAATAAAAACTTGAAACTTTATTATTAGATATATACATATAACTATTTAAGCACTAACCGACGAACTCTCTAACTGTCCGTTGTATGATAACAGTTGCTCGACAGCTAGGTATTTAATAATTATAACCTATCAAATATTCAGAAAAAGATGTTCTTTAAAGAAAACTGTAATTTGACAGATCTGAGTATTGTAATATTTTCTGTATTAACACTTATTACAAAGGTACAATTCTAGTAAAGGGTATGTTATCCCCATAGAAACCAGGTTTCAGCGAAAACTACCTCTAAAGAGAGAAGTTGAAAAAAATGACCTAGTACTAATATTTCTGAAAGGTTGCCCAGCCGCAATGAAACCGGTAAGTCCGGTTAATTAACTTGTTTTTGGGTTATAGCGTACATGTATTGACGAGAAATTACGAATACATTGCATCCTAAAAACCAGTCAATTTACCGGACTTCCGTTGATCCCTATGCTTCTCCCTTCGAAAAAATTGCCAATTATTATAACACATGTCTGAGCAACACTGTTGCTGCATTTGTCGTTGGTTACATTATATATTTAATGATGAACGCACATTTATAAGCACTTAACTTGCAAATCTGTCTAATGATGCAGATTCAACAACAACATACATTGAATTATGCTTAATGTTAATAATTGTTTAAGGTAAGACCTGTGTAATGAATACCTATATCCAGAAGAGTATCCAAGGGAGGTAACTATACTAGTAAATTAGCATAGATTTCTATCATGCAAGAGGACCAGGGTTCAAATCCCATTGGAAGCTATTTTTTTGTAAGCCTAGAGCTTAAATAATTGGCATATTTCTTTTTTTCCAGTGTAATTCTGTCATTGAATATAAAATTCTCATGATTTAAACTAAAATAAGCACAATAATCAAGATTAAAGGGGTTTTCGCTATCGGAATAGTGTTTATTCAAGTAATCAATTTCTAAAACTGGACGGTAAACTTCTCTGAAATTTTGTTTAAATTTTGTTTAACGTATATAGTTAAACAATGGTAAAGTTTGGTATATTGCACCAATCAATTTTGCACAATTTTCATTAATTTAGTATTTTTTATTTTTTTTTTGCATTTTTTAAAATTTATTTGTTCACAAAATGTCATTTTAAGATAAATTCTGAATTTATATATTATATTTTTAATTTGTTTAGTAAAATATAAGTTAAACATATTTTGGATAAACTGTAAAAAAATAGGGTTGAATTTATCAATAACACACAATTTTATCACCGATTAAAGAAATTGGATACTTTCACGTTTTTTTTCTCACTTTTTTAAATAAAAAAAACTAAAAATCTAAAAAACTACACGGTGAAAATCATTAAACTTTTGCATACAAGTCAGTGGTATGAAGCAGTTGATGAAAATATAATCAGATATTGGATTCTTAATAGTGCCTATTACACAGGTCTTACCTTAAAACGCAGAGGACACAGAAAGTCCAGCATTGTGTTTGACCTACTAGGATTACAATTATATTATAAGTTCTAACACTTCCAAAGTGTATGCATGTTCATTTCAAAGAAGTAATTTTAGTAATTCATAAGAAAAAGAACAGTTACGACTTATATTACAAAGATTTCGTTATTATTAAAACTGTCAGATATAATACAAGGATGCACAATGATGAACTTGATGGGCTTTGAGATGTGTAGCAATCTTTGTTAGAAGTGTCTGATTACAGCAGTTTCACTCTGTAATATCCTTTAGCTCCTGCGTCATAACGGTCAGAATGGCCGTTATCCCATTTCACGCTGACATAGCCTGACGGGTCGACAGCACTCACTGTGCCAGTCCATCCCTCAAAGAAACAATGATGATGACATATTAAATCAAGTTCAAGTATTGTTATAGATTAATTGTATATCACATGTACAAGTATTATAATATATTAATTATATTAAGTGTATGTCACTTATTTATCGAACGCAAATTGTTATGAAATTGTTACATGTATTGAAATGGCTGCGATATCCATATATGTAACGGGCACTTGATGTAATAATAATAATACGAGAAACTGTAAAGTTTAAGTGAATAAAGAATCTGGTCTGTTCTGTTCTGTTCTGTAATAATAATTCACAGCTAGATATTCTCAAGTAGAAGAAGAATAAGTTATCGATACTGTTGTTGCTGTTTTTGTCATTCTAGTGCTTAAATTGTTGGGGTTTTAGTTGTTCTTATTGTTTTTGTTAGTAAAGTAGTAAATCGAAACAAAAAAACTAAGAAATAATAGCATATGTATTTTGATAGGTAATAACAGCATAAGCAGATTCTTTACTTTAAGATGTATATACATTAGCAAAACAAGTCAAGTGTATAGCAGCGAAACTGAATTACAACTTTTTAAACAGTTTTGCATAACATTTAAGTTGTGAATTTTTTTATTAGCAATAGGTGGTAACAGCGGCAGAAGTAGCAGCAGGAACAACAACAACGATAAAAACAACAACAGAGAATTGAAAATGATAAACGTTGTTGCTATGTTTTTTAACAAAAGCAGTAAAATCTTTGTTCTAAGTACACTAATATGTGTATACGATGTGTAAGAGGCAGAAAGCGTAGCTGTATAAGGTGTTTGAAAGTTGTCATTGCAGATAAATGCAAGACCAACTACAAAATGTATTATAATAAAAATATTCATTATAGAAAGCACACGCAGAAAGCTCGAAAACAGACTGAGTCATAGTTTAATCCTAATATATACTTAAGGAAATTAGAAACGCAACTTCTTAAAACAAGAAACACATTTTATGTTAAAAGAAGTTGCGTTTCTTATTTTTTCAAGAACATAAAATATAGTAATAGAAATTTAAAACGCAACCTTCTTTAATCATGAAACATATTTTGTGTTTAAAGAAGTTGCCTTTTTTACTTTCTTTAAGTATATTTGGCTTCAAGTTGAAAACACAGAACTAGAGAAAGGCTATAGGAAGTCATAGGAGTATTATTTGTCCAATTTTATTATAAATAGTGCCATGAATAAGTGTGAGAATAAAGTATATACGTTTATATTCGTTGTGATTTTAAATTTGTGTTTTAGAAATACAATAGCAACAGCAGTGATCATAATAATAGGACTTAAAGTAGCGGTAATTGAGCAGCAACGTCAAGAGTTAATCGTTATATCTATTTGAATAGTTCTGTGCAGGAAATGTTTTAACATAATAGTTCGGTTGTATCGACAGTTAATCTCGAGGTAAATTACTAATCATGCATATTGTGTAGTTGGATTAGTATAGAGCACGTTTTTAACGTTATTTCCACTACGTCAATGATTACTAGGTACTTGTAAGTGTGCCTTAGTCTCTTGCCATAGAAATTACTATTTTACAATTTTAAGACACCCGTTTTACAAAATTCTAAGAAAATTACAGTACATAACAGATTGAGTAGTACACTGCTCATAGAGATATTAATGTTTATGTCAAAACAACAACAACAGCAAACCGAACTAAGGACTCATGAGGCTAGACGGCTTACATTCAGTACAAGATTGTCCACGCGAAAATACCAAACTTAAATCAAATTACAATATGTGCTAAATTCATATATGCCATATTGCAAAACGGCGAATTAATTGCAAATTGTGCATCTATTTTTATTGTGAAATAACTTCATATTATAACACGATAAACAAAATGTAATATCAATGTTTTATTTGATAAGCTGTTTAGGAAAAAGCCATTAAGCTAAAATTATAATTATATTAAAACTTTATATAAGTAAATTTATGGTGCCTAACCGAGTGCCTCTCAGAAATTACAATGATCAGTATTTAATGGTTGTAGTTATTTTCAACATTTACCTCTTTGTACATGTAGCTGTATGTAGGTTTTACTCGTTTACCAACATCAAAGCCGGCAGCCCGTGGATCTATAAGGAGAAATTATCTGGGATTATTGTAAAGTAAATACGTGAAATTTGAAAACTGTCAAGATTCATTAGTTAATAAATGTTCGTTATGTATTATGCTGTGAAACACGGATAGTTATGCTATGTACAGTTCAGCGTGCTACAGTGTAGAATTGCAAACGAGGTATATGTACTCTATTCTGAAGTCTGTCTGTTAAACAGTTCACATAAACATCGCACCCTTCCCACAGTTAGTAATGGGGACAGAGGAGACAGATTTGAGAATCTATCAACATAGAACCTAAAATCAACATTAGTCATCAATCTTAAGTCATTAAACTCACTTACTTTAATGAGTACGGATGTTTAATGCGAGGATTGCGTCAAAGTCTGAACTTTTACTTAATTAATTTTACATTGAGTATACAAAATACGTACGCATGCCAGGAAATCGGTAAGTCTTACGTCTGTTACATTTACTAATTACATAATATGAAATGCATACCTGGTAATTCATAATTTTTATTATATAACATTTAGTTACATAATATAAAATGCATACCTGAAATTTGATAAGTCTTACGTGTTTAACATTTAGAATACATACTATGTAATGAATACCTGGCATTTGATAAGTCTTAAGAATTTTACGTTTAGAATACAGAATATATAATGCATACCCGACATTTGATAAGTCTTACGAATTTAATGTTTAGAATACAGAATGCATACCTGACATTTGATAAGTCTTAAGAATTTTACGTTTAGAATACAGAATATGTAATGCATACCTGACATTTGATAAGTCTTACGTGTTTTACATTTAGTATACAGAATATGTAATGCATATCCGACATTTGATAAGTCTAACGTATTTTACATTTAGAATACGGAATATGTAATGCATACCCGACATTGAATACATCATAGTTACGTGTTTTACATTCAGTATAAAGAATATATAATGGATACATGTACCTGGTTAATGATAGGTCTCCACTCCTGTCTCCAACTCGTGCTGAAGATCCTGAATCTGGCTAGACAGTCTTTTGCACTCTTTCTCGTGGTACTCACTAATGACCGTAAACAAAATATTGAATTCAATATCAAAACATAAATAACCTAAACTTATTTTATTGTGTAAATAAAGTTATATAATTCTTAACAGCAATATTTATACAGAATAACTTAAATTACATTTTACAACTACATAATTCAACATCGCAAGTCAAGATTAAGATGAAATAATAAATTATAAAACTTATTTAATACATCAATAACGTTACAACGAAACAATGTGACGGTAATACTATAATAATTTATATAATATATATTAAAATTTTATCTTTATACATGTACAACACAGAACACACATTATTATCAATTACCTACTGATTTCAACGTAAAATCGTCTGAGGTTGACAATTAAAACTATTTTTATACTGGCGCGCATGCGCCAGTATTAACTAACGATGCTGTGAACTCGGCGACGCGCAGTCCTTAACTTCGGGTGTATCATTGCGACAACAAGAGCGTATCAAGTAAGTGGTCAGCGCGAGAGCAGTCCGAAATGTTCTGCACAAGTGTGAAGCACAATGCAGCACACCATTCCACGAATTCTGAGCGATTGATAGTAAGTTTCCGTGTAATTTTGGAGCATCCATGCCAAAAATTCCATCGAACAATGTAGAGTGAAATCATGACCAGCTACGGCAGTGAACAAGCAACTGGATATGAATGAGTAGTTTAGTTACGCCTGAAATATTTCGTAGTTGTGTGGCATAAAAAGTAGTGCATTTTAAGAAAATACAAATATTTCGAGAAGGAATGCGAACTTTGAAAGATAATTTTACAAATAAAAACAAGAGGGCCATGATGGCCCTTATATCGCTCACCTGAGTACAAAAGTACTCTCAGCTTGTGGTTTCAGACAGTCAAGAAGATTTTTAAAGTTTTTCCTATATCATTCTATATAAAATAAATTGAACCCTGGGGCGGGGCCAATTTTGACCCCAGGGAAATCATTTGAACAATCTTTGAAGAGTTCCACTAGAGGGTGCTAAATGCCAAATATCTAAGCTCTAGGCCTTGTGGTTTCAGACAAGAAGATTTTTAAAGTTTTTCCTATACAAGTCTATATAAAATGAAGTGACCCCTGGGGCGGGGCCAATTTATACCCCTGGGAAATAATTTGAAAAATCTTTGTAGAGTTTCACAAGAGGATGCTTAATGCCATATATCTAAGCTCTAGGCCTTGTGGTTTCAGACAAGAAGATTTTAAAAGTTTTTCCTATTCAAGTCTATATAAAATGAAGTGACCCCTGGGGCGGGGCCAATTTAGACCCCTGGGAAATAATTTGAACAATCTTTGTAGAGTTCCACTAGAGGATGCTAAATGCCATATATCTAAGCTCTAGGCCTTGTGGTTTCAGACAAGAAGATTTTTAAAGTTTTTCCTATACAAGTCTATGTAAAATGAAGTGACCCCTGGGGCGGGGCCAATTTAGACCCATGGGAAATACTTTGATCAATCTTTGTAGAGTTTCACAAGAGGATGCTTAATGCCAAATATCTAAGCTCTAGGCCTTGTGGTTTCAGACAAGAAGATTTTTTTTGAAGTTTTTTCTATATAAGTCTATATCAAATGAAGTGACCCCTGGGGCGGGGCCACTTTAGACACCTGGGAAATAATTTGAACAATCTTTGTAGAGTTTCGCAAGAGGATGCTTAATGCCAAATATCTAAGCTCTAGGCCTTGTGGTTTCAGACAAGAAGATTTTTAAAGTGTTTCCTATAAAAGTCTATGTCAAATGAAGTGACCCCTGTTGCGGGGCCAATTTAGACCCCAGGGAAATACATTGAACAGTCTTTGTAGAGTTCCACTAGAGGATGCTAAATGCCAAATATCTAAGCTCTAGGCCTTGTGGTTTCAGACAAGAAGATTTTTAAAGTTTTTCCTATATAAGTCTATGTAAAATGAAGTGACCCCTGGGGCGGGGCCAATTTAGACCCCTGGGAAATAATTTGAACAGTCTTTGTAGAGTTCCACTAGAGGATGCTAAATGCCATATATCTAAGCTATAGGCCTTGTGGTTTCAGACAAGAAGATTTTTAAAATTGTTCCTATATAAGTCTATATAAAATGAAGTGACCCCTGGGGCGGGGCCAATTTTGACCCCAGGAAAATAATTTGAACAATCTTTGTAGAGTTCCACTAGAGGGTGCTAAATGCCAAATATCTAAGCTTTAGGCCTTGTGGTTTCAGACAAGAAGATTTTTTAAGTTTTTCCTATACAAGTCTATGTAAAATGAAGTGACCCCTGGGGCGGGGCCAATTTTGACCCCAGGGAAATAATTTGAACAATCTTTGTAGAGCTCCACTAGCGGATGCTAAATGCCAAATATCTAAGCTCTAGGCCTTGTGGTTTCAGACAAGAAGATTTTTAAAGTTTTTCCTTTCGGTTGCCATGGCAACTAGAGTTCTGCATGGAATTGATTTCTTTGAACAACTTTTGAAGAGCTTCATGCAAGGAACATACGTGGCAAGTTTCATTAAAATTGGCCAAGCCGTTTCAGAGAAGAAGTCGATTGAAGCAATTGTTGACGACGGACGACGCACGACGCACGACGGACGACGGACATCAGGCGGTCACAAAAGCTCACCTTGTCACTACGTGACAGGTGAGCTAACAAGAAAACAATTTAATGTTGTGATTCGAACAACTATGAAAGGATATTAAAAGAACGATTAAAAACAAATCAGTCACGTGACAAGCGGGAGATAGCGTGGGTTGCCCTTTTGGTTAGGTTGGAGTAGTTGTGGATCGAGACCGGGCCGGGTCCCAGTGTTCTCCCCAGACAACCGTTAACAAGCTTTGATCTATTTCCAACAAGTGTTAAATTCGCCGACATCCGTTTATTCAAAATCGACATGTCATAATTTTTCTGTTTCTTGCATTGGTAACACAGGTCGCTTTTCAATACACACCTAATTCAAGGTTAAGCAATGGGCGATTTGACCAATCACAATCGATTTCTTTACTATCAGCTGGATAACTCCGCCTCTCCACGTGGTGAATTCGCAAGTCTGTCGGTTTCGTTTGATCGTATTTTGGCTCTGTTGACTGTTGATATTCTCAATTAATAGCGGAACCCGGTGTGTTTAACATAATGTTCAATGATTTTAATGAGATGCGATCATGAGTAATTATTTGGTTATTCTTAGTTCTGTGATTAGAAGACAAACACTTCGAAAATTGTACTGTATACATGTATGAAAATAATTGTGCGATAATTGATTTGTTTTAAACAAATCTATTGGCAAGTTGCATTTAGAACATAAATTGCAAAAGAAATACATTCTGTGGCATTTTACTGCGCTATCATCGTAACGATCAGTTCATTTTCGTCGGACACATTTTCAAGTATGCATGCGCGAAAGAACGACGACTTGTCAATTCTATTCTTCTTGTGCCAACTCCATCGGGCATTCTGAACTTCAAAATTCTAGAAATGAGATCGAGATCATTTCCGTATAGCCCTTCAAGAGCGACTCTTACGACGCCAAGTACCCCTTCACGTCGTGAAATTACTCCGACGCCGGACGCGGTACCCCAACATGCCGAGACACTGAATCAACGCCGGCTACCTCAAACAGCTCGATCAGGTGTCGATCCTAAGTGGAAGAAAGTCTACTTCTGGTTGCAAGAAGTTGGCAATGTTTTTTTATATATATTTACTTAGCCTTGTGACTTGCATTAAATAAATAAAATAACTCAATTTCATGCTACTATATATAAAAAGGGAACTATGCATATCAGGAATCGCCACACTCATAAAACACAGCCCCCCTGCAGCAAAAAGAAGAGAGGACAATAAATGATTTTTTTTGTTGATTGTTTAACAAAAAAGGGGAACGGTATGGGTTAGCGCCTTGGAACAGTCAGTAGCAAAATAATTTGCTACTAGGGGTTTAAACCAGGTTCTTGGGGTGCACTACATAATTTATTATACCTGTGTTAACTGAATACCTATTATGTTATTATAATTATATATGTGAAGCTATCTATATGTTTACTGGTATCGTAAATTAATTTAATTTCAGATTGTGAGTGGGTTTTTTCCACCTTATCAAGAGTGAAGACTAAGCTTAGAAGCAGGCTTAACAACAACATTAAAATCATTGTTAATGATATCCATGGAAGGTCCTGATGTACTGAAGTTTGATTATAATAAGGCAGTCAGCGCTTGGGCCCAAGAAAAAAAGAGGCTTCTGAAAGTTTAATCCTAATCCTGTCAGTTGTAATGAAACACTGATTTTGATATGTGTGAGATATCTTGGACAATGAAGGTGAAAAACTAACTATACAGAGTATATAGTTGACATTGTAACTTGATGAGATCAGATCAGTTTATGTTATTAAAACACTTATTGGCATACTGTTTACACATTGTTTCACATTATTTATGTTTTTTAACTTTGTACCTTTCTTGGCTCTAAAGAGAAAAAAAAACTATATACAGTTTTTGCAGTAAACTTTGGTACAAATATAAAATTGTATAAAATGATAGTTACAAAATAAAGTTTCGCGAGCTTATATCCACGAAATATCCAGCGACAAACCTTCCAAAAATTGTTGACAATACTCAGTTGTGGCGGAGCCTGATCATCGTTATTCTAGCAAAATTTAACCACTAATCATACGCTTCTGCATCAAAAAGACCCCCGCCTAAGATTCAGGTGATAAAAAAAGTGGAAAACCTAATTTCCTTGCATCAAAATACAAGTACCTGCATCTATTGAAATCTCTGAATATACAGAATTATTTGCTAATGTTGATGATAGTAACTGTCACAAAGTTTAACGAAAAAATCACACATAGTTTCATATGTTTACAGTAATGATATCTGTGCAGCGCTTTGATTGTATTAGGGAGAAAGCTCAAATATTGCATATAGTTTACGTATTTGTACAGCTCATATGACTCTCGTTAAACCTACGGAAATGAACATCCAGCCTGAAAATGCTTCTTCGAATGTAATGCAGGATTGACCGACGCCAATTGACAAGTATCGAACGTTGCTCAATATTTTCGTTTGAATTCTGTTGAGTTAAAAATGAAAGAGATATTTAAATATGAGATGTTATTTTAACCGTTTAACTACATATTGCTAGTAAATGCTTTAGATTCAATTTTGCTACAAAGTTTAGCATAGTACTAATTAACACTTCTTAAAGTTCTGAGGGAAAAACAAACCTTAGTAGATTGTTAGCGGAACGATTTATGATTACGATTTATGATTACCTGTTATTAGCCTCCAATTCTCTCCATCTCTTTAGTCTTTTATATGCCTGCAGCAAGCTTACTTTCTCTTCTCTCTCTGTGACGGTCATTTGCTTGGCTTTCTCTTCTTTCTCTGTGACGGCCATTTGCCTGGTTTTCTCAAGTTCCTTTTCTAGCTCAGTCTTTAGTTTGTTATATGCCTTCTGCAAGCTTACTTTCTCGTCTTTCTCTGTGACGGCCATTTGCCTGGTTTTCTCAAGTTCCTTTTCTAGCTCAGTCTTTAGTTTGTTATACGCCTGCTGCAAGCTTACTTTCTCTTCTTTCTCTGTGACGGTCATTTGCTTGGTTTTCTCAAGTTCCTTTTCTAGCCCGGTCTTTAGTTTGGTATATGCCTCCTGCAAGCTTTCTTTCTCTTCCTTCTCTAAGTTAGCCTTCTGTCTGATATTTTCTAGTTCTTCTTCTAGCTCAGCACGTAAAGGATACTGATAATTGGTAAATGATAATGTTTGTAACGTTTGATACATTACTAATTTTTTATAAAAAAATACCTTTTGGTGCTCATGCGTTAAATAGTAGTCCTAAGGCTTATCAGTTTTTCTTGTTTAGTTTTGAATCAATACATCAAGTGACTATTTTCAGAGGTGAATACGATATATACTATGGCGTTTAGAACGTATCTTTAAAAGTTTAATAGTTATTGACTAGCTTGTCCGAAAATTGTAAAAAATAGTTTTTTCTGAATAATCAATGACATCTTAATATATGTTCTCACCCAGAACTCCTGAACATTACTCATCGTCTCGCCATCCCAAACATCATCAGGTTTAGATTCTGAAAGGAAAATCTGAACACATGTATCTTCGTTACACGCTAGTACCATTACTAGACAACTTTTTATTATAAACATCAACCTGGGTATTTGAATATTTACTTATACGAGGGGTGATCCAGAAGTTCGTACAATTGGCCTATAACTTTTATAAAATTAGTCCGTTAATTGAATTCTTCGCCAGAATTGAAGTTCAGAACAACGGAAATGCATGGTAGTTATTAGTATTACCATAATATACCTATCAGCCGTAAATGACGTTACCATAGCAACACATAACCAATAAAGCGGGGGAGCATTTATTTATTGTAACTATTTTTTAACTAAATCTAGTTTTCTACAATGTTTAATTAGGATAATTTAGTCCAATTTTGTATGACATTGGTATGACGTTGTGACATCATTTTGCATACGTTGTTTTGAAATTCGTTTCAAAGCTAAAGTGTTTTAGTACAATTGAAATTGAAGCACTAGTGATATGACGCCAACATCAGACTTGGACGTTCGATCAGTAATCAAATTGTGTCAAGATCTCGGACACACACCTTCAAAGACATTTCGGATGACTGGAAAAAGAGGGCTTATGTGCGGTAATGAACTTGTTAAAAGTGACACAAGAGATTTAGGGAAGGTCTGAGCTCAAAAGAGGACGACAATCACAAAGGTCGACGGGCAATGCACAACTTCTTGATAGACGACGTCAAATCTGATGTTAAAAGTGATAGATGCATGACAGTGGGAGAAATTGCAGATAAAGCAGGGACTTGTGAGACAGTTCGATTCCAAGTGGTATCAGGGCACATTCAAGATGTTGATTAGTTTAGCTGAAAAGTGTATGGGTACATCAGGACTATGTAGATAATTAGTAGTCATGACATCAATTACAATTTTCTTGACGTCGCTGTTGACGTTCTTTCTCCCCCAGCCGGTGTAAGGTCTATGTATTAAATGTTTTATTGTACACTGACTGTTTTATGTACTCGTTTAATATTTTGCATTTATATGGCACAGATATTACATTAAATGACTGCATAACTTTCGTTTTGATATTTAACACCCTTAAGGTTTTTCAAAGCCATTGTATGAACTTCTGGATCAACCCTCGTATCTAGTCTGTGAATATTCCTTTATCATTTGTATCTTATATGCATGATAATTGTCAATGCTTATACGCTTGTCTAATCAGTTAGTGCTTTATCTTTTCTGCCGATGTTACATGTTACTAACATTATTTCTTGCACAAATTAGCGGTACCTTGTTCGTTGGTAAATTAACCAGGTTGAAGCTACAGTTGTGATACTCAAATTTGAAACTCTAATGCAAGACTCTTGTCGATAAAGTGTTCTTCAACAATTAAAAGTTGGTGGAGGTATTTATTAAGCAAGATGCATGCTTCTAACACATTTTAACTGTGATTACTTACAGTAACTGTAAAATGAACATCTGGAAAAGTTATCTGTTAAAACATACTGGGATCTGACCACCTACGTGACTGTACGTTTAACTGTATTCAAAAATGAGGAGTGTTCAAAAAGTAATGCCATAATACCCGAATTCATATTGATGAGTGTAAACGTTATATGAATTCCTGCTGTCACCCTAACCCTTTGTCTATTAAAGACATCGGTAAGTTTAGTTGACGGTCAATGGTTTGATAATGATAAAGATAAATAAAATCCAATGATTATAAATTTTGTATACATGTACATCATGATAAAGAAAGAATATTTTTACGATTCTATTTGATTATAAAATTAATTACATCTACCTGCCTGGCTTCAGACATCACTAATAATTGTAAATGACAAGCTGAGGTTCATTAAAACACTTTTGGGTAAATAAATAAACAGAAATTCAAAAATGTCAAGTGTGTGTTGAAGATAACTACTTATGCAAGATATTCATGTATGAATTCAATTTGTCAGATCCTATTAAATACTATTATGTTTAAATACTATTTATGTTTACTCTCAGTCGAAGCTTTGTTTCTCTGTTATTGCTACTAAGACTTATTCAGGCTTTTAAAAATGGACATGTTAAACCTTAAATTGCATTTACTAATAGGAAATAGAAATTTCTACAGAAGATAATTTAAGAATAAGAATAAATTATAAAGGGAACGTTTTTGGTGTATGCCCAGAAATTTTCGCAGTGACATTTTCATACTCTAGAAATGTTCTAACACACCTACATTCATGTACTAAAACAGGCGGGATCTTTTTTTTCAGATTATATAGATGAATGAATGATGCACCTAGTACATATAATTTCAAACACTAAAAATCGATAAATATTCTGCAATATAACTGCACATACGTTACAGCTAAAGTATTTTGTTGTTTCCATAGTTCATATAGCTAAATTAATTTATAATTCCATTGACAAAAAGAAAAAAAGTACTTTAGCTAATAAATAAACGAGTTTCCGTTTTGATTACGTTTTGGAGGGTTAATTTGTTTTCAACAGAACACTAGAATAATTGATGTTGTAGGCAGCGTCCTCCACACAATCGGCATGTCGACGACATTAACTTTTTTATGAATCAAAGTCTACTTACACGTTGCTGTGTTGTAAGTGCTGTAATAACATATTATATAACAATATATTATCTAAAAGTAATGTTATAAACATTAGCTGTAGATGTTTAAGGATCAAAATTCACATCATTTGACTCAAAATTAAGAATGAATATACTTGTTTTGAACTGTATCCCTGTCAATCTTTATCATTTATAACTTGATTATTTTTATCTGCACGATGCTACTTTTCGATTGAAAAGCATGTAGATGGCAAACAATCGAGGCATCTTACCACTTACCAGTTGTAATACAGCTTCCTTCTGCTAAAGGTGGCATGTTATCATCTTCTCTTGATTGCTCATTACATTGCTCGTTCTCTGTCTTAGTGATGACTTTAATACTCCCAAGTTTGTCCAACGACTTCAACATTTCTTTCATATCCTCTCCTTGTTCAAATGTATACCTTTCAAAAACAAGTTTTAATTTGATTTCAGTTAGAGTTTTATCGATGGCTCCTACTTCAGGTTTACATTCTATCATACGTATGAACAAGTTTTCATCACGGTGGATATTACTGTCCAGTAGTTGATTAATCCTATCTATGTCATCGCTTACTTCCACGATCATTTGCTGCAGCTCTGAAAATAACTCTTCGTTTTTATCAGAAATTTTTCTGACCTTTGCTTCGATATTTGTTTCCATTTTGTCAAGCCAACAGTCGATATCTCTACGAAATTTTTTTATTACTCGAATCGCTTTTGTCACAAGCATATTGTTTCCCTTCCGGTAACGTGCAATTAGTGTTTCGCTTTCAGCTTTCTTAACATCTGAATTCTGAAGCTTACTTATCAAAGACTTGAACTCTGAACTTTCTTCAAAATTCATAGCTAGATCTTTAATGAATTCTGGTTCGCATTTTCGATGTCGCCACATCCGATAAAATCGTGAAAAGAACAGTAATATTTTACGGACTCTCTGGTATGTTTCTTACACTTTTCCTCACGTGATTGTATCCTAGTTTGGAACTCAGCCCCGCTAAGTGGTTCCAATACATGATTCCTAGAGTACTTTCCCTTAAGGTGATCTCGGAAACATTTTTGACACATAAACTCCTCACAGTCTTTACATACTCCATCAGCTTGTTTTGACAAATTTTCTACTCTGCATGGTTCACAAAGTTCTTTTTCCTTTTCACGCAGCTTACCAGAAACCTCCATTTTTTCCTCTTTGTTCAGAGTCTAAGAACGATCAATGGCAATGTTCGTCATATTTGATTAAGAAATAGAACATTCAGATAACAAGTTGTTGAAGCTGAACTTTATTTTGTTATCAGTGTTTTTCCAAAAATATGCTACTCAAAACTTGATAAGAGCCAATTTTGTAGTCTGTAATCATTATTGGTAAGGTTAACATTTTGATCAGTGTATGATAATTTTGGTTCTATGTTTATTTGATAAAACGATGAATACGTCATCTGAGTTCAATTATTAAACTGAAATATGAGTGTTAAGATATCTTAGCGGGAGATTGTGCAGACAACAAAAGTGGCCCTTATCAATTTTTTAGACGTGTATATACTGTAAATTATGTATAGTGAGTAATCAAAAAATAGACTGGCATGTGACAGACAATTTAAATAAATCATTGTTTATTCACGTACTGTTTTGACTTGACATATCGTCATGTTCTTTTTATCAGAACTGATCAATGAATTTATTGTCTAAACGGAGTATCACATGATTGTCTACTTAATATGCATAATCAACAGTACTTATACTGCAATCGGCTGGCTCTATTTCAGGAAAATGAAATCTACAAATTTAACTTTGTAATCCATCCTCCATCGATACAACTTTTATGACATGGGTGTCTAAATATAAATTGTATTACTTTTATCAACAAATTTGACAAATTAATAATGTTATGAACATGGGCAATCACTGTCCGTTTGCACTACAGTAGCTACATAGTATTGTAAAGTATGTTAGTGATAACAAGACCGTCAAGTGAGAGACATGCAGTACATGTATAAAACCGGTAAATCAGACAAATGTTTTACATTAACGGTACCGACATGTTATCGTAATGGGTACTGATAACTGAAAAAATATTTTGATTGTCGCCATCTGTTACAATAGCATTCTGGGTTATATAAACATCCTATAACGTAACTTTCTTCTTATCCATAATCATACTATTATGAACTCAAACACCACTAACAGTCGACTTCGATATTTTGAACTCGACGGGAAATAAAAACAGTTCCAATTATCGGCACTTCGAAATATCGATAACGAAGTTCTGTGTAACGAAGTAAATGGACACTACATGTTCGTATAGTCTTGGTCTCTTTACTTGTATTTCAGGTATCATGTGGAAAGTGAAATTAAAGAATATAGAAAAATAAAACAAAGAGACTGGACTTTTTATCGAAGTTCGAGTTATCAAAGGTTAATGCATATGAGATATATAGGATTTTTGCACGGACCGAGATAACAGCCTTACAGATTGTACTGATTGTTCGTTTCATGAAAATTACTTACAGAAAAATAGTTAACCCGTCTATAAACGTATATGCAATAAGATCATCCTTGTTTATATAAACATTGTATCACGTGACTGTCTTCCAACCCATAATCCGTTATGCGTACTTGTTATTTTTGTCGATGTCGTTATTTGTTTGTAGTTTGCCAGTATTTCACCATGTGCGGTTCCGTATGTGAAATAATTGTTAATATACCTTAACATCGATATAGGATCTTGTATTAATGTGAAATAATGAGTAAAAGTTAAAAATGAATGTGGTATTTATTACTTTCAGACAATGAGGCTGAATGTTCATCATAACATGCAGGACAATTAAGCAGCAAAACATCAACACAAAATGAAAATAGCTAGAAGTGCTCAAGTCTGCAAATCTTCAAAGTTCTAAGCAAAATCGAGGACAATATAGTTTATTGTGAAAGAAACTTGATACTGAAAGTATTATGTTTAAAGTTTTAAATGTTGAGAATAGTTAAATTTAAAAGTTTTTTTCTTTATCTGATTATTTTATAAAGACAGAATAGTGAAATAAAAGTATCTGTTATTAACATTATTAATTATTGATTCAAAGGCAATGTTAATAAATACACTGCCCCTGCCACAAGATTTGCAAAAGAAGTGCCCAAGTTTGAGCTCGCCGCGTGCAAAGTGCCCTGATTGTGAGATCCACTTCCCTGCCCTTCCGAAATCCTAGCTGGAGCACTGCATTTGACACCTGCATTTCGTGTTATTTACGTTTCTATTACATAAACGCCGATGATAAGTTGTTACATAATTATATTAGGTATTTATATCGTCTGTCATTTATGGTGGCAACGTTGTAGATAAAACAACAAAACGTTAGTTTTACAGCATAGTTAATTAAACGTTTGAATGAATGAACAAGTGAAAGAAGTATTTATGGAAAGTCATTTGAAAAATAACAACGACATATATTACAAATATATTGTTATTATTTCGAAATGTCAGATAAACAGTGAAACACAGTTAATTACAGTCTAACTACATATTTTCATTGTTGAGTGTTGCGGTGTGTAACAATCACTGCAACACGTGTTTGTTTACAGCAGTTTTACGTCGTACTGTCCTCTTACTCCTGCCCTATATAATCTGCTAGTTACGCCGCTATCCCATTTCACTTCGACATACCCTGACGGATCAACAGCAGTCACAATGCCAGACCATCCCTTAAAGATACGATGATGGTAAGTTACATTATGTACAAGTACATGTACACTCGTCAAAAGTTCTAAGTGCACACTGTTCAATTTTGGATATTTCAATGTAAACTAATTCTAATTGAATGAACGTTTGACATAATGTTAAGCGGGTTCGCTCCCAGCTAGAGACACTATCATTTTTAATTATGATCAAACAATAATATTTTTTTGAAAGCCGTGCATATGTGTTATGTATCACGTCATCCACGTCGGCATACGCTATTTTATGCGTAATCACCGTACGGCAATCGAAATTTATTTTTTACAATCGTTTTTGTTTTTCACATGTTGTCCGACTCCGGACAAACACGAAAAACACACCAACAATTTGTAACCATGAAGCGGTTGATGTCAGCAGACAACGACATTTCCGTCGAAATTCTTTTCACAGGCATAACTTCTAATTGGTGGTAAAAATCTTGACGGTTTTCGTAAATGCAAAAGAAATGCCTTATGTTTGCATATTTTATTAATTTAAGAAGACAATCAAACGATATTATTTTCTAGATTTATTACGTTGCTTACATTGAACGCTGACGTTACTCAATAACGTCATTAAATATTTACGTAAAACAACGTAAACTCGAAAATATAAGTGTAACATGTGTTGGATAAATGTCCAAAAAATAAAAATTTAAAACTAAAATAAATAGAAATTCAATAAACACTAAAATCGAATTATTCGAAAATGACGTTAATTTGGTCAAAAAGCGTGTCCGAAAACTGGTCAATTTCATCGAAATGAATACATTATGATATAAAATTTGGAAATTGATTCAAGTAAGTACATGACTGTAATTTATGTCTGTGACACGCACGCGATGAAGTATATTCTGCTGCTACATCTTATCTAATCTGTAAGCAGAAGCAGTACTTAGTTGAAGTTAAATACGTTATTGTTGTTGTTGCTGTTGGTGATGCTGTTCTAGTGCTAGTAATTTTAGTATTAGCAGCAACAACAACAACAACAGTAGCACTTTAACAGGTTGAACGATATAAGTCGTTTAATGGAAGAAAAATGTAGTCGTAATAAAACATATTGTTGTTGTTGTTGTTTTTGTGGTTTGTTACTATAGGAGCAACACAGTAGAAATAGTAGCATCTGCATTTTGATAGGATTTAAAAGCAGTTACTGTAGTATATTCGTGTCTTCACGAGGAAATATTAGCAACACAAGTTGTGGGAGTAGTAGCTTAAGTTAACACAATTGTTCGGCACTTAAAACTAATTTAATACACGTACCATTGATAAGTATAATTGTTAACTATTCCATTTTTTAAAATATTATTTGCATTTGCGTAACAATATTTAGTTTTGCTTGAAAATTAGCAATATGAAATAACACAGCAACAGCAGCAACAACTTCAACAAAACATAAGTAAAACTGATCATGGTTGCGGTACAATATAAGTGTTATTTTTAATATCTACATTGTGGTATAAAACGAATGAAAAGAAAAGCTATATTGATATGAGTGACGTTGAGGGTTTTTATTAATATATTTTAAAGATAAGTACGGATGTTTTATAAGATGTATGTAGTTTAAGGTAGTTACATGATGATTTCAGGGATTTCATATGCGCTTTCGTTATTTCTTATGACTTGAATTTTTACTTTAAGCAATCTTGAATTTTTGAAACACAATAATTAGTAAAACAAGTTCGTCATTATAAAAATGTAGTTAATGTCCTGATATAGATATTACGGTCAAAACGTTCCCTTTGTTTTGAATAAGCTTGAAGGCCAGGAAAGAGAACCGCACTCTCCAAGTAAGAAAGGAAACGTTGTATACATGCCTCTTTATACATGTACATATACTTGTCAAAACTGCGATTTCAAGTTTAATTATGATATGAACTTAAATATATCACAAAACAGGCCTAATTCATTCATATTTTAACAAAGTACAGTCACGTTACCTGGTCAAAAAACACTTTTGTCAATTGTTTTGTTTTATTGGAAATGATACTTAAATGACAGAAACATTTTACTGAACTTTATATCAGCTATATTCCCATATATAACCCTGAATGATTTTTTTTAAGTATTGGTTATTCAAATGTATCACACGTACCAACCGAACATGTCTCACCCTATTGCCGACATCAAAGCCTGAAGCCCGGGGATCTATAAGGAGAAAACAATAAAGTCATTTTGTTTAAAAACAACTATTTTTCGAATTCTTTCGTGGATATTTCGACTAATTTGTGGTAAAAATGTATTATTTTAATTATGTTACTCATTAGTTTTATAAGATTTTTGTCATGTTAGCGCAAAAATTCATTGTAGCAAAAATTACGAAGCAGATGGGTTCATCAATTGGGGTCCTACCGATATAAAGAGTTATCTCAATATTCTGTCCCAAGTTACCTGCCTTTGTAACGCGCACCTGTCACTGGGTAGTTCTGGTCTGAGATTGACATTAAAACAGACATGCATTAGTCATCCGTGGTCCTTTCAAATACGTTTTGATAGGGTCTGATTGGTCAGAGATCAGCATAATGCATAACAACGTTTGATTATTATCATTGAATAGAAAAAAAGATAGTTTCATAATATTTAAATTTTCTCTTTTACAAATTTTTATACGTTCGCGAGGTATGTTCGACCCGTTCGGTAATAAAGAGTAAAAATACGCATTTTTATGTTCAAAAATGGCAGATTTGAGGGAAAGACAAGTAAGAAACCGTTAACGAAAAAAGGTAGACTAGTACAATTTATAATGCATTATGTAAAATGAAGTTTGACTTCCGCCAATGAAACGCCAGTTCACTTTTATACATGTTCTTTCATGTCCATGCAACATTTTGGCCAGGAATTCAATAGTCTAAGATTATTTTAATAACGGAACCTTTTCTTACAAAATTTACACCATTCGATTCATAGATTTGTGCCATGTTCGTATTAACGTATTTTTCAAAATACTGCTCTTTTTCTCCAAAAGTCACCTTCTTATTCTTATACAATTTAGAATACATTCAAGCATGGTTTCATAATGTTTTCACGTTTTTCTCTTTATTTCATGTTTTTATTTCATTTAGTTTGACAATCAATTTTAATTAATTTAATAAAGTTTATATATGTTTCGGTAAAACTTTCCAAATGCTATGTTATTAAATTCAGATCAGAGCGCTTTAAGTTGCAAATATCAAATAATGAATGTATCGGGTCTCAAACAGTGTGACAATTAAATAAGTAGAATATTTAATCTCAATTTACTTTCTTAAATCAACACTTTTACCCCAACAAGCAACGTTTTTGACCTCTTACAAATCTACAACTAAACTTCAAAAGGCCTTTATCGCACCTGCAGCTGGTAAATCATAGTCTTGCTAATTAGATTACGTAACATTATCATAAAACACCAGGCCCATTTCTTAATAAGTATTGTTTGCATGACTTAACGTTAATTGGCTGAATACTTAAGTAAACGTTTTAAACAGCTATAATTTCGATGCCAGCCAATAAATAAATTTTCATAAAGGATACGTGCAGTTACGTAGATAGGTAAAGATGCATTTAGTTATAAAATAAGTGTAAATGTATATAAACAATTCGTTTTATTTCTTGTTATTTTCGAAAAAGAACTGTATTATTTTGTAACAAAAGTTTGTCAATTTGAAATATGAAACTAGAATTCGGTGTACTGCGGAACACATGTGTCTCCAGTTTCCAAAAAATGAAATGTTGGCCAATGTTTATCATATATAAAATTAAATTAATAAAATTAGTTTAATGAAATGTATTTATACATATTAATCATGCATAAAAATTTATTGGTAATTATATGTATTTAAAATTTCTATTATAAACGACGGATTCGGAAGGTTATTATAATAATTAAATAAATTTCTTTAAAATAATAACAGTTTTATGTAAACTTTACCTTCAATGGATTGTGTTGTTTCTTGAATAAGTGTAAAAACATTATAACGAAATGGGGTCCTGGTGACGCGCTCATTAGAGTCAAGTAACCTGTGCTCGGCCAGTCCAATGCTCGGCCACTTTTGTTTACATCACTTGTATTTTGAATTAAAGTTTGAAATTGAAAATAAATGTTTTTGTTTAAACCAACTTAAAGTGGTAGAAAGAAAGCCCGGTCAGTATTATCAAAGATCTTGAATTCGAACATCAGACGATAGCTTTCAAGAAATAACAGATGCTGGTTTATCTAAAACTCTAAACCAAAATATATATGTACTTGTTTAACTCCTTATGTTCAAAGTGATAATGTTTGCAACTAATTTAAAATTGTTGATTCAGCAGTGCTGAAATAAAAAACTAACACATCAGCATCAGGGAAGGGTTTTAAAAATATTGTATAACCTTCTAGCTTTAAAATGTTCTGTAAACTGGCTGTTAAACTACCATGCATAGGACCAAATCTACTGAAATTTAGTTGTATTGAACTGTTAAAACAGCGCCGATTTTACCCATTAACTCACGTCATCCAGACGCTTGCATGTATGACCTCATTTTTTAAATACATACTGACTACATAAAACATAAAAAGACGTCCGGTAAATAAAATGTTTGAGGAGAATAAGTTGTGAAACTGGCCGAGCATAGGTAACCTGACTCTAGAACAGACAAACGTCGGTGTCAGTTTGCGGTTTATATTTATGAAGTGCGGTTAACTCTCAGTGTTCAAATCGGTAATCAAATCTTATGTATCAGATTAGAGTCCTACAGTACAAATGCTGGTGTCAAATAACGTTTAAGAGTAAGTTCTATTAAGATTCGTATACACAGTATACACAGCTGTAAAGCACAAATACGCACAATATACCTGGAAAGTCATACTCTCTCTGGCGCATAAAGTCCCGAATCTTGCTATTCAGGTGTTCATGTTCTCTATCGTAGTTCTCCCTGATCGATGAAAATAATATTATTAATGACAATATTAAATATACTCCACGTCAATAGAAAGTTACCACTTTGGTAATTACTACCATCTTTAAGTAACTGGTAAAAGACAAATGCCGGTTATAATAGAAAGTTACCACTCTGGTAATTACTACCATCTGTAAGTTATTGATAAATGACAAAATGCGGGTTATATAACCGGCATTTGTCTTTTACCAGTTACTTACAGATGGTAGTAATTACCAAAGTGGTAACTTTCTATTGACGTGGAGTATATATGGATTACTATTATTATTTATGTAAAACAAAAAGATAGTAAGTTGTATAATATTTTCAAAACTACTGCACAATTTACTGCACAATTTAACATCTTTCATTATCACGACTTAATATATATAATATTTACTTATAACACGAGCGTTGATATTGATTCGTTATTAAATGATTGAAAAGATCATAAAAACAACTTGCCATGCTTGGATGCGTTTACATCGAAATAAAGTGCACACTTCATCAATCTGAGGACAACTAAATGCATAACAAAGAAAAAATGTATCTGTTGCCAGAACTGTTGGTTAGAATCGAAGTTTCATCTTGCTTATATAAAGCACTAAACGTTCTTACAGACTTTTTTCGGTAAATTAAATTCGTGTATCCTATATGCTTAAATACTCGCCTGATTTTTTTAAGTTCCGATTGTAGAGATATATACATGGTTTGGTCTTGCTTCTGTTTTGTCTGGGAAGCAAATGTTTCATATTCCTTTTTGCAGCTGTCAAGCGTCGCGCTTAGGGAGCTTATCTCTTGCCTCAATTGAACGATCGTCTGAATTACGAACATATAGGCTACATTATATTGATGATTCACAATAGTCAGTCTTGGCCAGTTTTGTTGAAGAAAGAAAACTATTTAAAATAGTAATTACAGACATTATGCAGTGAACTTAAATGACAGGTATTAGTACATGTACGACAGATGTTTTATTTATTTAAACTTGCAAATTTGAACAACCTGTTTATTTGACGTGCTGATATCACAAATGAAAGCACGGTTCAAACAAGCAGCTTCAGATCGAAATTAGACTTTTAAATAAAGTTTTAAATTGGACTAAAATGTATTGGTTCTAAATTGAACCAACGAATAATCTTGTACGGCTAATAGCTTAGTTCATGTTATTTTTATTAAACCATTATTATTTCGAGTTAAAAAGACAATCAGTATAAATTTCATATAAAACATAACATATTGGTATTTTATGGCATTTAGACGTGCAAATATACTTGTTATGAACAAAAAACCAGAATCATACATACCCATTTACAGTTATTGTCCGAGGAAACAACTGACCAGAAAGATAGATTTCTGTCTTTTAAAGAGGGAGATCATTCATATTGTTACAAAAACACATTGTGTTGTTCCAATTCTCAAATTCGATCATTGTTTTATTCGTTATAGTTATATTACTTAAAATAAAGTGCAAATATATAGAAAAAGATAAAAGTGAACTGGAATCTTTATGCGGTATTCGATATTACATGTAAGTAGAGTAATGTCCCCAGATAGAAGTATGGTTTTGCTGTCGGCGACAAAAAGTTACAAAATCATACATGTAAGGACCTTCCTATTAGTGATCCTAGATCAAAGATTATGTATGAGCATTCTTATTGAATGGGAAACGATTATAAGAAAAAAACATATCAAAAACACACATTCATGAAAAAATAGGACGCTAAATTACGAGTAAGTTGAACATCTAATTTATAACAAAATACAAACTTTATTAACTCTATGTAAATATGGAGACAAGATCTTCTGGGACTAAATGACTACGAAAACTACGGCAGAAATAATACAAATGAATGAGATTCTATGTTCTTTTGGAAGATTTCCATATAAAACTTTATAAAACTTGAACTTCGAGCACCGTCAAAATTATAACAAGAAATATCTTTAAAAAAGGAAAACGTCGTTGATGGAAAATATTTTTTATATAAAAGAAAGAAAAAATAAAGAGCGGCTAAGCAGACGCAGTTTAGTAATTTAATTTTACTTGTTATAGTTGTCGACGAACCATCACTGCCTTCTCAGTATGGCCTATAGGTTAAGCGACCGAGGCAGGGAAACCCCATAAATTCATTGAAAGTGTCTGTCCAAAACATGTTGAAGCTGTTGCAGCAATTTTGTCTGGTGATAATACGTCGATTAAAGAAGCAATGTCTAACATTAACTCTTGATATACAATTATTCAGTTTCAATAAAATACCTCTTGTAGAGTTAGTACCCATGATGAATTAATGTCATTGAAATATAATAAATAAAAAAAACTTGTTACAAGAGCGAAATCTACCAACTTTTACGTAAACTAACTTTAAAAAAAGTCCCTCACGAGTATTGAACCCGGGGCCTCCGCTTGAGAGGCAATTGTGATAACCACTACACCATGTCGATTTGAAATTCTGGATTCGAAATTAACAATCAGTATCAAAGGAACTGGAAAGAAACCAGTAAGATCCAGAAATATCAGCACTTCACTGTCGTTTTACAATGTGTATTGTACCCAAGTGTTTACCTGACACCCGTGAATATTCCATATAAAATCGTATTTAAGCCATCAATTGACTTAAATGGTTATTTATACCGTACATGTAAATATGTTTTTCTCCTATACAATTATCGCTTTTAAAAACGAAAATAAACGAACATATAAGTGGCAGGTAAATACTTACGCACAATATAAAAATTGTTACGGTATTCGTTAACGACACCCACTAATAACCAATCGAAATAATCTATTTGATTTTCCCGCTGCATAATAAGTTTTATTTACAATTATATTTTATTGGTCGAAAAACTAGGCCAAAAGTGAGCTTAGACAGCTACATGTAACGCCGAAAAAAGATATACACGGATAACATTTAGTCTATTTTGTCAAGTTCGTTTCAGTATAAAACTGATCGGCAACATGCGTTTTACAATTACTTTAAATTAGCCTTGTAAGATGTTTAAGTTGGCTCAACAGACCAATATAAACAAATAAACTTTAAGACACCTGTCGATCATTATTGGTCCTTAAAGAACATATTCTAACATGCCAACATGTCTAAATAGATGAAAAGGGAACTTTGAAAGCCACCGAACACGACAAATATGAAAGTACTGCAGGCTCGGTTTGATTGAGCCTGTTCATGGGCAGTAATGGAAATGCTTATTACTGCCCACGCCGCCTAGCCCCGAAGTATTAAGTAGCTGATCAGATTTAGTTATAACGTATTATAAATTAACTGTAACTAGAATTCCAATTATTACCGATCACATTTGCATCTGATAATGGGACAACGAAAATACAAATACATTAAACGATTACCAAGTCTGTTAGGACGTGGTAGGTAAGATTGTGTATACATTTAATACTGCTCCCTATTCGGCCTTTGCAGATTTCACATTGGGATGATCTGACTTGCCTCATCTTTCTGTTTTAGCTGAACTTTAAGATCCGAAATTGCTGACTCCCTTTGTTGCTGAAGGTCTCGAATATTATTATTTGCTGAATCTCTCTGGAGTTCAAGGTCAATAATCTGACGAAAAAGACGTTCGTGGTCATCTCTGAACGATAAAATATCAAAAGTCTACACAATGCTTGTATGTGTTTATAAAAGCTTATAAAACGGATTAACGGATAGTGAAATGTGTTCGATGCTGCAAAACCAACTTTTACTACATATTTCAACGTTTAAATACATGTTAATGAATAAGTATAGCACGTTAAAAAGTAAGAAGAAAGCCATTGTCAGAATCATAATTATTCAGAGGGAACGTATATATGTTGATCTTAGTTTAACTTAATTAAGTGTAGACCTACATACTTAAACAGAACTAATGTTATATTTCGAATTCAACACTTGCCTGGTTTTCTTTAGTTCTGATTGCAGGGAATCGATGATTTTGCTGTTCTTAAGCCTGGTCTCCAGCAGACAATACTCTTTATTTCGGCTGTCTAGCTGTGAGTTCAGGCTGGTGTTTAAATCTTTAAGAGAGATTATTTCTTGCTCATGTTGCTTCAAGAGAAGGATCGTCTGAAACAGTTAAGCATGCAAACATTACCATGCCTTACGTAACATGATGACAAACTGAAATAGCTGTGATACTTTATAAATATTATGCAGTTGAGTATTGGTTGCATTAATCAAAATAAAAAAAAAACAATGGTCCCTTTTCCGCTTTTTCTTTTGATATTGTGGGAAAACTATCCTGATGTCTGTTTTATATATTAAATAACAGTCAGGACTACAAACAATTACAATGTATATAAAACAATGAGAAAACATTTTACTTGTGTGTTAACATAACGTTTGTGTTAAATCTGTTATAACGAAACTTAGTAAAAAGTAAAATACGCATATCAGGAATCGCCACACTCACAAAACACAGCCTCCCCACACAGCGAAAAAGAAGAGAGAGAGCATGTTTGATATAAGCTAGTCAATTCAAATAGGACGCCACAAACAATTTTCAGAAAAGAGAACCTTTGGGGATACCGTCTTGGAACGGTCAAGGGCAAAAATTGTCACTGTGGGTTTAAACCAGGTTCTAGGGTGCACCAGCCTAACACTTGCCCCAAATTAACAAACAAGTATAAGTCGTCTTGGTAAAATGGCTCCAACTCACCCATTAGCTCAACAATGTTGCATTCAAAAGCACACAAACATATACACCAGAAGAAGCTAATAGCATTGCAAAGCCAAATGGGCGAGTACTCGATGATCTTACCGAGACCGGAGACCCTGGAGTCAAATTAGCAAGAACACGATGACAGGGATAAAAGAAACAAATCGAGCCTTTATGATCTTTAAAGAAAATATTTCCCATAAGCCTTCATAAACTCTCAAACTCCTACCACCGTCGTGCAACCCGAGAGTTAAGCATAGTAATCAACTGAAGATGGTTTAATCACAAGGCCTGCAGAGCGCTGTAGAATATCATTTTGGTAACCTTTCTTTTTGTTTTTACAGATGTTGTTTACGAATAACCGGGGAAAATTTATATTGCCTTTTATTTTCTTAAGTTTATCAATTAAATCCATTAAAAAATGGCTGTGAAATACATTGTTACAGTAGTGATTTTAAACTGAAATTGTATTTTTGAATTAAATCTGGGTATCGGAGATAAAACTTGTAAAAGATTTTCCTTAATTTATGATACCGATAACCTAATTACATGATTTTTTATAGCTGTGAGACAAGAAGTAAAGAACACGAAAATACAGTAGTTGTATGTCAAGAGCTGCCGAGAGAAACTATGTCTTTACCTAAAGTCGCTCTCACACTGGGCTCCGCGTGTTGATCGCGTGTGCATCGCGAGGAAAAACTGTCAAACGCGAAGTAAACGCGGTAACAAGTGGATGACACGTGAATGAAACGTGGAGGACTCGCGAATAACAAGTGGGCACACGCGCGAAAAAATTCACACGCGCTCGGAGCCAATTTTTATTTTTGAGCTGCACAAAAATTAGGAGCAACGGCCACCGCGTGTGGCACACGTGGTGTAAACGCGGTACAAACGCGGACCAAACGCGATAACACGTGGTACACTCGCGGATCACAAGTGGACGACAAGTGGTCACTCGCGGGCATACGCAAAATTTCTTTGTGTGATTGCGTGTGTAGCGCTTGTAATCCACTTGTGATCCGCGTGTCTACAGCGTTCCTAGCACGTGTGATAGCGTGTGCTCCGCGTGTAAAAGGCTTTCTCAGGGATTATGTCACCAGTCATCCGCGTGCCATTCGCGTGTTTTTGCGATTGAACCACGACTGATTCGCGTGTTGTCCACGTCCCAATCACGTGTGTACCACTAGTTATTTCAGCTATAAAAAGATCGCGTGTGGGCCAGTTTTCATCAGTTCTGATGTAGACGCTAAGGAGGCAACATGGATCCGGCGCATCTGATTATGCTGTTGCATCAACATCAGAACCAGCTACTTCAGGTTCAGCAAGTCCTGAATGCCAGAAGAAGAGTGACACGTTTGCCTTCGGCCTGGCCCTTGCTTGTCTCTTCTTTATATTGGGCGTGGAGGTGTACTTCTTTGATTTCGGTGCCATGACGGTGATGTTTACTCAACGAAATATGGATCGGAACTGATCAAGAACACCTGGCGCGGCGGCTTTTATACACGCGGGCGGCAAGCAGGGCACAAGTATGTAACTCACACGCGGATAACACGCAGTACACACGTGGGGCAGACGCGGAGCACACACGGTACACACGCGGATCACAAGTGATACACACGCGCTGCGTTTGATCACTTGTGACGCCATTTTCTGACCACAAGCGTTCACACACGGAGGACTCGTGGTGGACACGCGAAGGACACGCGGAGCACACGCGCGCGTGTGGTCCACTTGTCATTCGCGTGTCCAGCACGTTTGAGACAATTTTGTTGATTTTCACCGCGTGTAGAAAAAAATTGCAAATTTACAAAAAAAATCACACGCGATCAACTCGCGGAGCCCAGTGTGAGAGCGACTTAAGACTGTTCAATCCTATAGCCTTGAACAATATACATGTAAAAGGGTTTGTTAACAAGGTGGCAATGCCTTAGACTGTGGTTGATATACCAACTATATAGTAATTTTTCTCAAGCTACTTTGCTTATATGATTGAAATGAAATGTTGAGCTATGTGATTTACAATGATTTGTATTGAAAACTAGAGTTGATCACAGACGTTTTGGTCTCAACAAGTGTCTTTACAAGCCACGACTTTCTATGGACTACCTATCGAGCAGCTTCAACTCTATGGGCGTCAGCTACCACTATTATGTTGGGACTACGAAGTCCAGGCGTATGGAGTTCCAACTCCTATAGACTCTATGAATCTTGATAACGAATTGTTCAATCTATGCTTCCTTCTCGGAGAAGCTGGGCTTCATAAGAGACTAGGGCAGCAGTCGAAGGAACCGTACACTGTAATCTGATTCTGCCTTTGTGTAGTATAGTAACATCTCTGAGGAGCAAGTCCACACAGAGAACGCGGAAACCTTTCGGTAGGACAAATATTGGCTTCGCTAACTACTTTAAGCCAGCCAGTTGACCTCGCTAACTATCTTAAGCCAGCCAGTGTTGTATTTACACAACGTCTTGGTTGCATTTAAACAACTTCCTGTACTAAAAATTGAAACCGACCCCTTTATATTAACCTTATATTTAACAACACAATGGTTACAAGCTATGATACAATTTTACATAAGACCAAAACGGCTTCAAAACGTCTGAAGATCACAAATTCACTAAATGTTAAAACTTTCACAAAAATGGCATTATATATGTCAAGCAAAATTGTCAGTGGATCTGTGAGATTAAAACAACTTCAACCTAATTAATACAATTATTATACATGAATTTATGATTTCATATACATTTATATATGTATATATATAATTAAACAGAAACTCAAAATCATTCCTGACATTGTACAAGAACTAGAGTTTGCAATAAATCTTGTTTTTAGGGTGTTTTGTGCATTATAGGCAACCAATACATAGTAGGTACTTTGCCTAGTTTCGGCTCAACACTGATTCTAAACAATGTAAATTGTTGTGTGTGTGCAGTAACAATATCACTCTCAGATGAAGAAGTTAGTGTATTAGCATTAGTGCTATTAATAAGCTCTTCAGTTTGAACATTAATATATAGTATACGTCACACTATAATTACATTATTTGAAGCGGGTTTTGAAACAAATATGTTGTGAAAATCTTGAATACCCTTTATAAAATGACCAAAGTTAAAACGAGGTCGAGGTTGTAATACATCTGTGTTTCTTTAATAGAAAGATATACGATTGTCAATTATTTTGAATATTTGTTGTTTTTCAGTTTGAAAGAGCATTAGGCTCAACATGTTCTCGTTTACATCATCTATTGCAAAAAGAGTTTAAAGACTCTGCAATTTCCGCACGACAGGTATTAAAGTCGATGTCCGATGGAATTCTATATTTCGGACCTTTAAAAATTAAATTGCAGATTCATAAATTCTATCATAAAACATTTTGTTTTTAGGCCAAGAGTCTATATATTTATGATACTATAATAATAATTTCGTAATTGTTTTGTCGTATCTGTACAGGAAGCAAGAACAGAGTATTATGTGAAGTGAGAAAATGGCATCAAACTGAGAATTCACTTTTTTTCTTTTGTCGTAAATGTTTTTCCTCTTTGTTGTTACTTTATCCCATTTTGTTGTAATAAATCATATAAAACAGCCTACCTTTGTTGTCATTCTTCGTGCAACTACGTTGATCTTTGTTTACTTTTGTAAATGATGACGTCATCAGGCACCATCGAGGCACATGTGCCTCGATGGTGGTCATCGATGAAAATTTTAACGACGTTTTCAAATAACTTCTAACGTCTATGTTCGTTCCTGGTATTTGTAGTCGAAATCCATTATTTTTTCATCTAAGCACTGTCGTTAATTATTTTCCAAGTTTAATCAAATTTTCTTCGTCGGCAGCATATTTATTTATTTATTACCAGATTTATCATTTTAATTCATTCTCCTTTCTTTGACACGTAAGTCTGCGCTTTAATTAGACAAATGAAGCAATGGACACTCCGTTCGCTCGAAAAAAAATCTTCAAATCCTTTGAATCAAACTTCCATGAATATCACTCATTGTCGCTGTCAAATGGTCTACGGCAAAGTAGAATAGAAAAGATAAAAATTACTTGCATTCAATTTGCATCCTTAGTATTCCACCGACGTGACCATTTGTTTCCGTCCTCCAAATAATTATCAGATTATGTCATTGCAAAACTGAAATGTTTGTTTTTAAGGTAGAGCAACTGTAATGCTTTCCCGCGCTTTTTTCTCGAATGTCGGAAATACTCGGTGAACTGTCACTAACAGTCGACAATAATCGCTGTTGCTTCGGCTACTATCGGCTCTGACGAGTAGCGTCGGAAGTCACCGAAAGCGAGCCGATGTTTGATGACGTCGCAAATTTTTTGCGCGGGAAAGCATTACAGTTGCTCTACCTTAAAAACGCGTCACTAACTTATTTCTGAGAATTGATTAGCTGATAAAATGACGTAATCACCGTAGTGTAAATCGGTCACCTTGTATGGAACGCCGAATTATCTAAAGAACCGAAATCTGCATCGATCAAGTTTTTTTTTCCGAGTCCCAGATGGATCTCACGAAAAACAAATCAAAACGTGATAAACTCATAAACTGGCCCATCTCACAGAAAAGGCTTCTTGGAATAATAATATGGGACCTTTTAATACAAATGTATTTGTTGCGCTACAAAACAAGTTTTAGCTACGAAGATTTCAGCAAGATAACTGAAATTTTAATTTGAAGTGGCAGGTTTTTCTTACAATAAGGTCATATATCGATCTTTTCAGCAGGAACTCGCGACTTAGTATGATGCTGCTGTACCTGTTGCTGTTTCATAAAATCATTGCTGGACATAGCTTTCGCGCTTATGACGCGACAATCGCGCCTAAGACTAGGCCCTACGGTGTTCCGTTGAGGCCATCGTTGTTTTGCCCTGTCGACTTCAAGAGCGAGAACACGAAAACGCGAAAACACGATATATTAATATCGCGTTCTCGCATCGTACTCTCGCGACCTCGCATCGTGTTTTCGCGATCTCGCATCGTTGTTTCGCGATCTCGCATCGTGATTTTGCGTATTCGTGTTCTCGCCCAAGAGGTCGAAAGTGCGAAACAACGATGGCCCAAACGGAATTCCGTAAGGCCCTACGTTCTGTTTTTTTGATTCGCGTTTCAATAGCAGAGAATTGGAAGATAGGGCTTCATCGAAGTAAGTGTACTCATTTTTTTACTTCTTTTAAGCGCCAATCACAGTGTCTCCTTTCCGGTAATTTGTAGCCGGTGGACCGGGAAGATTCGTGAAGCGAAGTTCACATTTCCGCGGTATACAACCCGTTTAATGTTCCGGAACTCCCCCAGAATAAGCCGGGCATTGGTTTCGCTTCTGGCGAGTCCCGATTGATTTACAATTTTAAACACCACCGGGGCCACTCCCCGGTGATCACCGGTTCAACATGTTTTTATCCGGATTCAATGAAATTCTTCCCGGCGTCGCTACGGTTGGGGATTCGGTTGGCCAAACTGGGACGCACCGGGGCTGTATACGGGGACAGTGTGATCCGGGCTTTAAAGATGATATCAAATTTGCAAAGCACTGGTCGAAAAGAAACCGACACCAATGGTAGGTTTTGAAAGTATTACTTGGAAATGCACAGATTTTGCTATTTTTTTTTAAATCGCGCACAGCTTTGCACGGTAGATGTATATTGTTGTGATTCCGAAAAAAAAATACAGTCCAGCCTGGTGTTATACTATTCATTAGTCCTTTAAAGTCAACCGGGGTAGTTAATATTTGGCAAAAGAAATCATTTCTTGTAAGAGTCATGCATCTTCTGCTGATTTATAGAAGAAAACGCGATCAACTCAGAGTGTGACATCTGTTTTTTCATGGACACTTTCGTAACTGTTCTTGCCTTTTGACAGGAAAACATCACTTTGTCACTTCTTCATATTTCTTTATCAAATGTCGTTAAACTAATAGTAAAAATTCACTACCTTTGAACAGATTTCGCCGCCAAAGGTAAATGTTGAAATGCAGTCTCATAACTATTATAGTAACTGTGTATTCTTGTTTATAGTTATATTCCTGGTAACCAGTGGTTTGTCATGTATTCTTATTCATTATTTTGATATAATTGTGGGTATTGAAAATGGCCTCGAAACTTCATGTGCATAACGCTGGATCCGAAACTTAAAAACGTTGCAAGGTTATCCGCACAACCTTTTGTTTCGGTTGTCCTGGCTAGCTCAGTCAGTAGAGTAAGAGGATTTACATGGCTAGCCTCGCAGTCAGTAGTTATCCGCGCATCTTTTCTTGGAGAGGTACCTGTAGTGTTGTCATTTTTACATGGCTATGCGCTGTTGTCGTAATGTGCGAGTTCGATTCCCAGTAGGGGCAATACCATTTGCGAACACAAATAAAAAAGGAAGGTGTACAGCTCGACCTAAGTCACCCACATTGACTTATTTTCATTTAATGTGTTATAACTTATAACTATCTAGACCATATATCGTTGGCTAAACAATGATAGATTAAATTGCTTAGATATTTACATGATTATCTTGATTTCGTTTATTTATAATAATCAATTTACGGCAAAGTATCGGTTTCTATACTAATATGGGAAATTTTCAACCTACGTGCCGCCTTGATGGGTTTGAATAGTGAAGTAAGCGCATTGCTATTGTATTATGAGCGTATGTGAAGGCGATGATACGCAGATTGCTTGACTATTTCTAATTAAATTCTCAAAATCTACCAAGTGAAGAGTTAATTTAATTTGCTCAATTCTTCGGATTGAAAAATATTTGAACTCATTAATTCACCTGACAGACAACCGATAACATAATAAAGTAACACGAAAGACGTTTATCCATAGAGTATAAAAACGATTCGGCGCGAGAAATATTTTCATCCCTCTAAAACAATCATGCGAATCTAAGGCGATTTCAGAAGCAAATTTCAGCGAGTATCGATTACATATGAAAGCACGGTCTACATATTAACCAAGATGAACATGGGCTAATTGTTATTATCATTAAAAATTAAAAATATAACATATATTAAAAAGGTGAAATTTATGTTTATCAGAAATGATCTCTTCCTTTTAATTTTAATATAGTAAATTTTCCGTTTATGGACGGCGTTGTTGCTCGTGCAACATCTTGCGGGGTTTATATCTCACAGCTTGTTCGCTTTTCAAGGGCTTGCAACGATGTGAATGATTTCAATGAACGTATTCTTTGCATCACAGAAAAACTATTTAAAAAGGTTATCGGTATCACAAATTAAGGAAAACCTTTTGCAAGTTTTATCCCCGATACCCAGATCTAAGTCAGAAATACAGGTGCAGTATAAAATCACTATTGCAACAAGGTATTTCACAGCCAGTTTTTTATGGAGATTTAATATGTAAACATAAGAAGATAAAAGGTAAAGTTATTTTTTCCCGTGTATTCGTAAAAACCATCTGCAAATTTAAAAAGAAAGGTTACCAGCATGATATTTAACAGCGCTCTGAAGGCCTGGTGATTTACCCATCTACAGTTGATCATTATGCTTACCTTTTTGGTTGCACGACAGTGTCAGGGGTTTAAGAGTTTATGAAGGTTTATGGGGAAATCTTTTCTTAAAAGAACATAGAAGCTCGATTTGTTTCCTTTATCCCTGTCATCGTGTTCTTGCTGATTATACTCCAGGTGCTCTGGTCTCGGTAAGATCATTGAGTACCCACCCTTTGGCTGTGCAATGCTATTAGCTTAAATTGCATGCAACATTGTTGAGCCGATGGTTGGGCTCGAGTTATCTCACCAAGACATCTTGTACTTGTTTTGTGATACGAGAACCGGTTAAGGAAAGTGTAAGGTTAGTGCACTCTAGAACCTGGTTTAAACCCCCAGTGGCAATTTGTTTTGCCACTGACCGTTCCAATGCGGTCTCTCTCTCTCTCTCTCTCTCTCTCTCTCTCTCTCTCTCTCTCTCTCTCTCTCTCTCTCTCTTTCTCTCTTCCTCTCTTCTTTTTCGCTGCGTGTGGAGGCTGTTTTGTGTGACTGTGGCGATTCCTGATATGCATATATTAAAGAAATAAAAAAAAACAGCATGGGTTTTATACGAACATTATATTAAAAAATATTTCAAATTTATAATATGGTCAAGAAGCTAAAGCAACAAATATAACGTAATTTTAATTACACATTATAACTATAATTAATAACACAACACATGTAGACCGAGCTTTCCATACTTGCTGACCCATTTTTTTTGACATTACGTCATTGAATACGTGATCATATCATGCAATCTAAAATAAACCAATAGTAGCTATTCACACTATTTAAAACAAAGACGGTTACGCGTGTCCATGATGTTTAGCGGAAATGTTTTGAAACAAATGGTTGCAACGATGGAATGTTAAGGAAAATGTAAATACAAATATTTTTTTCTTTACATTCTTTCTAGCTGTAGATCATTTGAAGTCATCATACTTTAGTATGTTCCGTTGGAGGATTTAGACAAGTTTCAAGTTATGATATTGAACTCAAATAACTTCAAACAGAATATCACTTGATTTCGCGAGAAGAGTTAAATTGGTGTATTCTAGTCTGAAAAAAGAAACACAAAACAAGGAACTGATGAGTTATTTTTATAAAATATTAATAATTTAAAAGACGAGAAAAACTTGGTTGAACTTGGAAAATAAATAACAATAGTGCTTAGATGAAAAAAGAATGGATTTCGACTACAAATACCAGGAACGAACATAGACGTTAGAAGTTATTTGAAAACGTCGTTAAAATGTTCATCGATGACCACCATCGAGGCACATGTGCCTCGATGGTGCCTGATGACGTCATCATTTACAAAAGTAAACAAAGATCAACGTAGTTGCACGAAGAATGACAACAAAGGTTGGCTGTTTTATATGATTTATTACAACAAAATGGGATAAAGTAACAACAAAGAGGAAAAACATTTACGACAAAAGAAAAAAGTGAATTCTCAGTTTGATGCCATTTTCTCACTTCACATAATACTATGTTCAAGGGATTTGTTGCTATTGTTTTGTTGTTTTTTAAGTTGGTCAAAACGCATGGTAGCTTACTAATAGTCAGATATCTCACCTGGTCTCTCTCTTTCGTCATGACAATATAGTTTTCTCGTTCTTTGGAAAGCAAAGCCTTTTGAGCCTCCAATTCTTTCTTAAATATGTTGTGTGCCTGCTGCAGGCTTACTTTCTCTTCTTTCTCTGAGATGGCCATTTGCCTGGTTTTCTCAAGTTCATTTTCTAGCTCAGTCTTTAGTTTTTTATTTGCCTGCTGCAAGATTACTTTCTCTTCTTTCTCTGTGACGGCCATTTGCCTGGATTTCTCAAGTTCCTTGTCTAGCTCAGTCTTTAGTTTGTTATATGCCTGCTGCAAGCTTGCTTTCTCTTCTTTCTCTGAGATGGCCATTTGCCTGGTTTTCTCAAGTTCATTTTCTAGCTCAGTCTTTAGTTTGTTATATGCCTGCTCTTTCTCTTCTTTATCCGAGACAGCCTCCTGTCTTATATTTTCGAGTTCTTCTTCGAGCTCAGCACGTAAGGGATACTGATAAACAGGAAATGATAAGGTTTATTACGTTTCATATACCACTGATTATTTTCTAAAAAATATTGTTGGTACCCGTGAAAATAGTTGTCATTCACATTATTTCTTGATTAATTTTGAATCAATACATAAAGTAACTATTTTTAGATGTGAATACGATATATACTAAGGCATTAAGAACGTATCTTTAAAAGTTTAATAGATATTGACCAGCTTGTCCGAAAATGTCAAAATAGATTTTTCTGCATGATAATTGATATCTAAATATATATTCTCACCCAAAACTCCTTAACAATATATGTACTCTTCGTCTCTTCGGCCAAAAAATCCTCCGGTTCAGATTCTGAAAAGAAACTCAGAACACATGTATCTTCTTTTCACGCTAGTAGCATTATTTTAGAAACTTTCTTATGTTTAAATGTGTGTATTTTATGCTTCTGCATGCAACATTTTTGAGCTGATGGGTTGGTAGAAGTTATTTAACCAAGACAATTTGTACTTGTTTTGTGATACGAGAACCTGTTGGGGCAAGTGTGAGGTTGGTGCCCCCAGTGGCAATTTGTTTTGCCACTGACCGTTCCAAGGCGGTGACCCCTCTGGTTCTCACTTTCGTTATTAGTTTGTGGCGTCCATTTTGAAACTGATAATTGTAATACCATGCTCTCTTTTCCTCTCTACTTTTTGCTGTGTGGGGAGGTTGTGTATGCTAAATGTGGCCATTCCTGATATGCATATTTCATTTTTTAAGATACTTTATTATAAACTGCACCCTTGGTATTTGAATAGTTATTTAAAATGTCTATGAATATTCCTATTGCATTTGTAAATTATATACACGATTGTCAATGCATATACGGTTGCTAGTGTTTTACGTTGTCTGTCGATTGTACATATAGAGGATACAACATGAGTGATCATTTTATACTGAAATTATTAAACGAGTCATCTAAATCGATATGAAACGAAGCTTTTGCCGAGTTTTATATCGATTTAGATGACGAGTTTAATAATTTCAGTATAAAATGATCACGAATGATGTATTCTATTTATCACATACCCTAAAAAACAATCAAAATCCGTGAATTGTCGCTTTCTATCGCCTAGTAGAGCGAACTCAAAACGTGTGTAATTCGGTCGTATCGGCTGATACATAAGCAAGTCCCAAAAGAATTTATCCCACCGTTTTCCCGTTTCCAAAATAAGTAAAACATTAATAAATAAAATTAACTGCGCTAGAGTCTAGATAAAAGAATCTACCAGTTGTAGGGTTCTGAAGTTGTGTTTAATTAAATTAATCGATCTATGTATGACGTCATTTGTGTAAACTTTCATAGCGGCATATGACAACATTGAAATATTGCTGGATATAAACTGGAAAATTAGATTGGAAATGTGTTTCTAGTGTTTTAATATTGTTTCCGGGATGTTTTAAGATCACACCGACGATGTTCTGAAAACGATTTCAGCGTCTGGGTCATTTTGTTTTCGGTTTAAACGAAATAAAAATGGCTTTGTTGCTGTTGTTGAATTTTTCATAGACTTTAGGCGTATTGCTATCTTACGGAGTAATCAAGATGTGAGAAAGTTATATTTTCCGTGGATATTATCAATAAAAGGGATGCATTGCATAAGTTCCTCAAAGAAGCTGCTTGCTAGCCTGAAGAAGTCAAATGGCAAAAGTAAGTCATTTTCATAAATTAGTTTTGATCGCTTATAACGCGGATGAATAGTGATTCGGCTGCGATATATAACTAGTTATATATCGAAAATATATAACGGGTGTTATTACACTCCCACACCGGAAGGATTGTGATAAGTAACATTAATTCTTGTACAAAACAGCGATATCCGTTTCGTTAGTAAAAAACCCAAGTTGCAGCTACAGTTGCGATAATCAGATTCTGAATTTAATGATCAAATGTTGAGATTGAAAAATAAAGAAACAATACTCCACGCATACATCATGCTGTAAGGCTACGTATGTTCCTGTCCTGCAGGACTCGTGATTGTCGCCGAAAAAAAAAAGGTACATTACACTTCAGCAAGTAAAGATTCCTAAGGTTTGTAGTATGTTTTTTAATGATTATTTAACCCGTTTTAACAGTTACTACATACTGTTTAATGTCACAAAACGTTACTTTCATTGATCCTTGGTTTATAAGTACTGTGATCTGACCACCATCTATTATCTTGGTTTTACGGTAACATTAAAATAATGTTATATCAGAAGTGATTTATTTTTAACTTATACTTTTTAATTCATATATAATTTATAGTTTAATTATTTTTATTAAAGCCACAATAAACTTGCCAAAACGTTTTTTTTTTAATTGTGAACATTAATTAACCACGTTGACCCTTTTTAAAAGAAAGTATAAATGACCAACTGTTTATGTCCTAAATTAATCCCCAATCATTGAGACCCTGTCCGAATAGTATTTTTGTAGCCCACAAAATTACTAACCAATGTTTAAGATCACTCGGCGAAAAGTTATCGGATTTTTTCCGTAAGTGGGCCGTAAGAACGAAGTGACGTCATTCTGTATAATTAGCGACCTTCGCCTGCCGAGAGTTGCCGAAAATCAGCTCGGAAAGATTCGCTGTTTGTTTTGTAAACAAAATAAACGATCCGAAAAACACCCAAAACATGCTGTAAATCAATAACATAATACCCTTTTCTTATTGTAAGGTTTATTATTTGTGTTATTATTCATACAGGTGAAATCTAAAATGTTTTGGTCAATAAAAAATATGCTGTTTGGCAAGTTTATTGTGGCTTTAACACAGAGACAGTTACTTTAGCTAAAAGACAGGCAAGTTTTTCTTATTTTTCCGATATCGTGGTGGAGGGAACATTTTTTTTCAACAAATAATTGTTATCGTCATTCACATGGTGCGGCCAACTATATTTATATGACCACCTTATGAAATCAAGATTTTAGGGAAACTTTATAATAACATGACATTTACAAATTGTAATCATGATACGATATATCATTTATTTTTAAACGCCGATCATCTTTGTGGCATGTAGCGGCAAGTGAAATCATTACAATCGCTAAAACTTTTGTTATTGCTGTATGAAAGTTTCGTATCGTAGAAGCCTCAGTCACCCCCTAATTCTATACTTCTACGCCTATTTATTTTTTGAAATTACGTAAAATATAATAAGCATGCAATTTTATGTTGACTTGTTGTAAATAAATTTTAAATTTGGGGAATGCAACGAATAGTACATTTTGCATTCAAATTTTCTTTTAGAGAAGTATTCAACGATTCGAATATCCGATTGAAATGTCGACAACATTAACGATTTTTTTTTCATTACTCCTTGCTCTTTTAACATGACAATATTATAGAAACTAATTTTTGATTAAAATTCAAATAAAGGACAATCAATCGAGACATCTTACCAGTTATAAAAGGTGGCATGTTAACATCTTCTGTCGATTGCTCATTTTCTGTTAATTTAAAGACTTTAATAATTCCAAGTTTGTCCAACGACATCAACATTCCTTTCATTTCCTCCCCTTGTTCAAATTTAAACCTTTGAAAAACGAGTTTTGATTTGATTTCAGATAGAGTTTTATCGATGACTCCTACTTCAGGTTTGCATTCTATCATACGGATAAACAAGTTTTCATCATGGTGAATATTACGGTCCATTAGTTGATTTATCCTATCTATGTCGTCGTTTACTGCCACGATCATTTCTTGCAGCTGAGAAAATGTGTTTTCATTTTCATCCGAAATTTTTTTGACCTCCGCCTCGATAGTAGTTTCCATTTTGTCAAGCCAACAGTCGATATCTCTACGAAATACTTTTATTCCTCGAATCGCTTTTGCCATAAGCATTTTATTCTCCTCCAGATAACGTGCAATCCGGGTTTCGCTGTCAGCCGTTTCACCATCCGATTGCTG